>JAJIYU010000493.1:0-49859 GCA_030144865.1 Tinospora cordifolia
AGTTATGAAACTAAGTAGTTGAAAAATCAAAATCAAAATTAATTAGCTCAATTTTAGAGAGTTTTGTATTGCCTCATCATTATTAGCTTTTAAAAAATAGTGAAGTACAAACTCAAGATCTATTGATTAGTTAGAGATGCTCTTAGTTTTACAAAATTCTATTAATTATTCACCCAATTTGAAAAAAAAAAAAGCTTCCAGTCATATATTTTTCTATCACTTAGGTTTAATTTAGCATAGGAATTCATCTAGACAAATATAAATAGTATATTTATATATATTACATACATATAAAATAGAACTAGTACTGATCATGATCTGCTATATATATCTACAGTAACCAGATGGACAGTTCCTCAACCCAAACTGGAGGCCATGTACGTATATATGTATTTTAAAAAATGAAATTATATATTGCTCATTATAGAATAGATGAAGGATAAAAAAAAATAAAGAAATAATAAGCAAAATTATAATTCATAAAAATAAATATTTATTATATTTCTAAAAAAATTAATCTTAAGTTATAAATTGTTTTAATATAAGATTTTAATTATATTAATCAAAATAAAAAGTGTTGAGAACCAAAACTGAAACGGGCCGGAACCATAATCTTCCTTCAAAGGATGATTTTAGCTTATATACATGCAGATTGTGTCCATTAATCACTCATTCAAAATTGGAGTTTGTGGTTGTGGGAATGGAGCTCTTATTTGATATCTTTTGCTGATTGATAATGCTCTAACTGTCACGACCCATATTTTTGAATATATATTTTCGTATATTTTATTAGAAATTCTAATAAAAATACATGAATTTTTCCAAGATTTTCTCTAATTTTGTCCATTTAATTCAAAAAATTGGATTAATGAGAAAAATCATTTTTGGGAAGGAAATAAATTTATCATTGAGGAAATATGATTTGGGTTAATTATATAAATTTTTAGAAGTAATAATAAATTTTTTTTGGCAATTATTTGATTTTTGGAAGATAAACAATAATTTTTGGGTAGAAAATGCAAATTTGGAAACATAAATGTAGATATGGAGTATTGTAGGAAATTTGAAGATCGAATGACAAATATAATAAATGATATTTGTTATTGATGATGAGAAAAAAAAGATTTAAATTAAATTAAATTTTTAGATGTATATATATATATATATATATATATATATATGGGTGTGAGAGGAGAGAAAACACACGAAAAAAAGGGGCTACCTGGCAGCCTAGGTGCATGGTATGGGTCGGGCTGCGCGCACGGCCCAGCCCTCTTCTTCTTCTACTTCCCTCTCCCTTTCCTTTCTTTCTCCTTTCTTCCTTCAGCCACTAACTACCTGCAAAAGAATGGCAGGAAGCAAGTTTTGCACCTGATTTTGGACTACTGGTGGTTGCCACCGACACGTCACCACTTACACCCCGTGAACTCCAGCCAAGCAACCACCATACCTGGCCATTCCCTGGCCATTCCCCGGCCACGTGGGTGGCCATGTGGCACGTTTTGATTCCTGAAAATCCTCTCCCAAACAACACAAAACCTGGTTTTTTGTGCAAAAATCAATTTGAACGAGCCATCTTCCATCCCTCATATCTTTCTCATCCGAGCTCCAGTTTGAGCGATCTTGGAGTCCTTGTAGGTGTTTGATTGAGAGAACAAACAATTTGAAGCAGAAACGGCTGAGAAACTCACCGATGAACCTAGAAAAATTAGACCAATGAGTTCATCCAGTCTTGCGAGGGTAATATCTCACTCATCCAAAGTCCAATCTTGAGGTATCATAGCTCGTTTTAAAGCTTACAATGTCTACTTTAACTTTTGTTTAATGATAAATAGCTAATGACCACTTGAAGCATGTCAAAAATGGTGTTGAAGTAGGCTGTCGGACATGCATGATCTGATACTTAGAAAATTTTTTTGAAAAATCTGCAGTAATGCTATGATTTTGTGCTCTCTTATAGGATTTTTTAAGAATACCTAGAATTGTGCAATTTACCTGAAATTTTGAAAATATGATTATGAGACAATTAGGAATGTTGTGTAAACTTTTGGTCTCAAACCAGTAAGCCTAAGGGGGTCAAATAAATGGAACTTTGGCTGTCTGTCACATACAACCCGGGGAAACCAAAAGTTCCTGATATCACCTTTGAAAATCATATCAAACGAAGTCCAAATTTCATGAAATCAGATTCTGGTAAGCTTTTAGGAAGTGTAGATCATAACTGAAAAATATTGGAAAAATTCGACATACGGATTGATAGCACCAAAATTGTGAATCTTGCTGTGCAGGTAGAATAAAGAGGACCGGATAGGAGCATCTATGTGATTCCACTCAAAAAACATGGTAAATGAGATTAGAAAAATTGAAACCAAAATTATGAGGAAAATTTAAATGATATAGATCAAATCTAAAAATTTTCACAAAAATCCAAAGGTTGGATTGATCACAGGAAATTCAGAAACTTCACTCTATAGATAGAAAGAAAAAAAATCCAGAATTGGGGGCTCCTGTTATTTCAGTTGGAAAATGTGTCAAATGAAGTCTATAAATAAAAACATAACATTTTGGTGAATATTTGAAGGGTCTGAATCAAATTTGGAAAGTTTCGCATAAATTCAATGGTTGGACTGACTGCAAAAAAATTAACAAATTCGCTGCGCAAATTGAACCAAAAAGGGCTCAAAATTGACTAAGTGTTGAAAATTAGAAATTTTGACTTAATTGACTTGATTTTGACTAAATTAACCCAAATTGACCAATGTTGACCAATTGACTAGGTTGACCGAGTTTGATCAAGTTTGATCGATTCGAATTCGAATTCACTAAGACCGATTAGGAATAGTAGGACTGAAATTAAACAATGTTTCATAAGGAACTAAAATTGGGTCTAACAAAACACTGATTTGAGAGAGATTGGGGACTGGACGAGTGTCGAGGGGACATCGGTGTGCAGGACCTGAGGTGAGTAGTTTAATTCAGTTGTTATCTTAATTGTATTCCTTGCATAAAAAATAATTGAAATTGTCATCGATTGAATGGTTTCTCGTGTTGAGCTACAATAATTGATTTGAAATATATGTAGTTGTAAACCGATAGAGAGACCATAGGCTCGAGGTCCAAGCGTAGGGTCAGGGTACACGATGTGATTGGTTTTGTAACTACCCGTATTTGTGAATACATATTTTTGTATATTTTTCTAGAAATCTTAATTAAAATACATGAATTATTCTCACTTTTTCCAAATTTTGAATTTCTTTTTGAAGAAAAAAATGAGAATAATGGAGAAAAATGCAAATTTAAGGAGAAAATATGTAGAATCATAAAAAAAATGTGATTTCTTGAGAGAAATAATTTTTGGAATTGACTATTGAATTTTCAGAATAATTATAGAATTTTTAGAGAAATTAATGAAATTTTTGGGAGAAAAATGTAATTTTTGATGGGTTATTTAATATTTTGAAAAAATAATTGTATAAATAACGAAAATAGTGTATGAATGGAGATTTTGATGAGAAATGAAGATTAAATGATTTATGATAATTTTAGAAAAAATGCAAAATTCCGATATATATATATATATATATATATATATGTCCATATACAAAAAAAAAATAAACAACAAAAAAAAATAATAATACAAGATGAAATTGGGCCACCTAGGCAGCCCAAGCACATGGGCATGGACTGCCCAGGCCCATGTGGGCTGGGCTAGGCGCACAGCCCAGCCGGCCACTCCCTTTCCCCTCTTTTTCCTTCTTTTCACTCTCCTTTCTTCCTTCCCTTCCTCATTTCCAACTGAAATCCTGGAAAACCAGCAAGGAAAAAATCAGTCTTTCCATGGTTTTTGCCCATTGTTTTGATCATCAATGCACTCCCCCAACAGCTCCCCATGTTCCCTGAAGCATTGAGCCATGAGCCAAGGCATTATCAGCTGGATATACTGCAAAAAAATCTCGTCCAAACTAGCCACAAGAGATCTTTGATCTGGTTTTTCTGCATTTTTGGCTTGCAAATCCACTACCTTCAAACCTCAATATTTCTCTCATCCAAAGTCTATTTTGGACGTTCTTATAGTCATTGGAAAGCTCACACGGCCCTCTTCAAGGAGGTCTAAGCCATTGATCACGAACACAGACCATTTGGAGCAGAAACGGCCATGAAACTTGCTGTTCATGACTGCAAAAAACCCAGAAATGTGTGTCATCCGAGTTTTGCAAGATTGATTTGTTAGTCATCCGAAGTCCAATATTAAAGTACTATAGCTTGTTTTGAAGCTCATAATGTCTACTTCAACTTTCATCTTATGAGAAACACCAACTGACCCCTTGAAACATGTCGAAAATTGCGTCGAAGAGGGGCTGTTCGCAATTGCAGAACCCAAAAAATCAGACAAACTGCGTTTTAGACGAGTTTGCGAGGCAGTTTCATGGCTCATTCGAACTCTGATTTTGAGGTATTATAGCTCATTTTAAAGCTTGTTATGTCTACTTCATTTTCTATTTTATGAAGAATGACAAATGAGCACTCAGAGCATGTCAAAAACTACAACGAACTAAGCTACCGGATATGCATGATTTGTTTCTTAGAAAATTTTTGGAAAATCTGTCATGATACCATGATTTTGTGCTTGCTGTTATGAATTTTTAAAAATACTTAGACATGTTCGATTTGCCTAAAATTTGGAGGATACGTTCATGAAGCAACTAGAAATGTTGTGTAAAAATTTGGTTTCAAATAGATAAGTTTAATGGGGTCAAATAAGTGGCCTTTTGTTTGTCTGTCATATGTAATCCGGGAAACCAAAATTTCCTGATATCACCCTTGGAAAGTATACTAAACGGAGTCACAAATTCATGAAATAAAATTCTGGAGACACCTTAGAAAGTGTGGATCATAACCAGAAAATATTGCTAAAATCTGATGTACGGATTGACAACAGAAAAATTGTGAGTCCTGTTGTGCAATTACAACAAATAGGACCAGATTTGAGCATCTCTATGATTCCACTCAAAAACCTTAGTAAATGAGATCAGAAAAATTGAAACCAAAATTTTGGGGAACATTTGAATGATATAAATCAAATATAAAAATTTTCACACAAATCCAACAGTCAGATTGATCATAGGAAATTCAGAAACTTCACTCTATAGATAGGAAGAAAAAATCCAGAATTTGGGGCTCCTGTTATTTCAGTTGGAAAATGTATCAAACGATTCCAAAAATTGAAACATAAAATTCTGGTGAATATTTGAAGGGTTTGAATCAAATCTAGAATGTTTCGCATAAATCCAACGGTTGGATTGATTGCAAGAAAATTGACAAATTTGCTGCGCAAATTAAACTAAAAGGCTTAGAATTGACTAAGTGTTGAAAATTGGAAATTTTGACTCAATTGATTTGATTTTGACCAAATTGACCCAAATAGACTAATGTTGACCAATTTTGACTAGGTTGACCAAGTTTGACCTAGTTGACCAAGTTTGACCGGTTGACTAGGTTTGACCTATTTGAATTTGAATTGACTGAGACCGATTAGGAATAGTAGGATCGAATTAAGCAATGTTTCATGAGAAACTAAAATTGGGTGTAACATAATGCAAATTTGAGCATAGATCGGGGGACTGGGCCACGTGTCGAGGGGACATAGGTGCGCGGGACCTAAGGTGAGTAGTTTAATTCAGTTGTTATCTTAATTGTATTCCTTGCAGGGAAAATGATTGAAATTGTCATCGATTGAATGGTTTCTCATGTTGAGCTACAAGGATTGATTTGAAGTATATGTAGTTGTACACTGATAGGGAGACCATAGGCTCGAGGTCCGAGTGCGGGGTCAGAGTACATGATGTGATTGGTTTAGGCTCGAGGTTCGAGCGTCGGAGTTAGAGCATATGATCAAAGCGCTTAGCCTCAGATCCGCTCGAGCACGAAACTTGAGGATCGAGCGCAGGGTTAGGGTGTTCGATGAATGCGTCTACACCTGACTCATGACCAGCTCAAGCGATGACCATAGGGTTGTATTTAATGATTTGAACCCTAGTCTTGATGTAATTTTGAGCTACATGTATTTAAACTGTTTTTCTTCAAACTGTTGCACTGTTTATAACTGTTTTTATAACATACCATGATTCTTGAGAAATTGTTTCACCATTACTAATCATGTATACATGCACTATTCTTGGATGCCGGTTAGGTAATATGCTAGTTTTATTACTCACTGAGCCACGTTAACTTTTACGCTCACTACTCTACTAACATTTCAGGTTCCTCAGGGTCGATAGAGGGAAAGGCGTGGTGATAGCCTAGTCCCGGAGTGGTCCTCTATTTCTTTTTGTTTCTATTTGAGGTCGGTCACATTTTGTATGTTTGTAATGGTTTAATGGTCAAATTGTACTTTTGGGACATGATAATGTATAATATTTTGTTGCTTCCGTACCTTACAGTATGAATGTTTAAATTACTCTGATGTCGTTTGTCATAGAAATTAGAATGTAAGGGCTTAAAAGTGATTGGGCGAACTCGACTCGATGAGTGAGTTCGTTGAGTCACTGTATCGGTCTCGCCATCCTTCGGCCTAGGGAAGGGGTCTCCACAAGTTTAAGCTCGAGGTTCAAGCGTCGAGGTTAGGGCATATGATCAGCGTGCCTAACCTCAGACCCGCTTGAACACGACACTTGAGGACTGAGCACAAGGGTTAGGGTGTTCGATGAATGTGCGTAACCCTTGACCCACTTGAGTGGCCGGTACGCCTGACTTATAACCTGCTTAAGCGATGACCATAGGGTTGTATTTGATGATTTGAACCTTAGTCTTGATATAGATTTGAGCTGCATGTATTTAAACTGTTCTTCTTCAAACTGTTGCACTGTTTATAACTGCTTTTATAATATACCATGATTCTTGAGAAATTGTTTCACCATTACTATTCATGCATACATGCACTGCTTTTGGAATGCGGGTTATTTTGACACACTGATTTTACTACTTACTGAGCCATGTTGACTTTTAGGCTCACTACTCTACTAACATTTCAGGTTCCTCAACGGCTAACAGAAGGAAAGGCGTGGCGATATCCTAGTCCTGGGATGGTTCTCTGTTTCTTTTTGTTTCTATCTGAGGTTGGTCACATTTTGTATGTCTGTAATAGTTTAATGGTCAGCTGTGTTTTTGAGACATGATAATATGTAATATTTTGTTACTTTCGCACCTTACAGTATGAATGTTTAAATTATTCTGATGTCATTTGTCGTAGAAATTGAAATGTAAGGGTTTAACAGTGATTGGGCGAACTCGACTCGATGAATGAGTTCGTTGAGTCACTGTGCCGGTCAGGCCGCCCTTCGGCCGACGGAAGGGGTCCCGACACTAACAACTAATAAGTAATGTTGTTTGCCTTATGATCTTCCTCGCCTTATAACACTTCATTTTTTGATTGTCCATAATAAAGTCCACATTAACATCAGCTATAACACCAATTCATCATCTTGTAATTATATCTTTCATTCTCTTAGTAAGCATTTAGGGTTACACACTACTCTAAGGCCCCCCATGTTTGTTATTTTGTGAGAGGAGAATCGTCCATGCATGCTTCCTCCACTTTGTAGTGGAAGAAGTTATGTAATATGGTGTCTATTCGTTTGTAGCAATTTGTAGATTGATTGTGCTCCAGAATATGTTTGCAAGCTACACTGGCACCACTACTCAATTAATCATCTATCTTATATAGAATATGAGTTGTTGAAATACTAGTTTAATGCAACTTTATGGCCACTTCTCACCTTATAGACTTCATTCTTCCCATAATGCCATACCTCCATGTTTGGCATGCCTCCTATACCTCCTACACTAGCCAAAATAAGTTGAGCTTTAAGGATCACAAGAGGTAAAAAAATAAAAATAAAAAAAATAAAAAGAAGATAAAAAATAAAAATAAAGGATTGGTAGGGCCCATAATAAAATAAATAACACTACAAGATGATGCGTGATTTGAGAGGGAGGGTTTGCACGCCAAAGTTTTCGTTTACAATGAGATTTGTTTTCAAAATATAATATTTTATATAATGATTTTATTTTTTTTAAGGTCATTTAGCAAAGAATTTTTTTTTAAGTTTTTTTTGGTGTGAGGACCCTCACCAACATCAAGAGCGGCCCGATCGACACAATAATCTCACAAGGTGTTTTCAAACCTCAACTTGCTGAGTTATGCTTAAGTTTTTCATTCAAAATCAAACTTAAGTAAAAAGATTATTTCATTCAACAACTAGAGTAATACAAACGTTACTGGAAATACAGTAGTAGATTGGTTACATTAGAGCTACTAACATAGTAGGTAAATGTACAAAAGGACCTACAGTACATAGCAAAAGTACAAAAAAATAATAATACAATAGAAGTAAACTAATCATCGACAACCCATTTTCTCTTGTCGAGACTTGCAATTCTTGAAAAATAGAGTAAATAATGACCCTAGTATTACATGGCTCAGTGAGTAATAACCTGCATTCACAATATATGTCCAAAATATGTATGCATGCAAATGCCACAATGTCAATTACTAGTTCAACAATATCACAATTAAATCGAAAATCATGAAAATATTTCATACATCATACATAAAATTCCATAATAACATGCATATCATAACCATAGCCAACCATGCTCACTAGATACAAGACATCTTAAAGATCTAGGATACAAGCTAACAGACCCAATGCAACCTCAAAAATTCAGAGCTCAATAATCCTACTCAATAGATTCAAGACATCTTGAAAGTCTAGGACACATACCAACAGAACTAGCGTAGCCTTGAAAATCTTGAACTTAATATCCACTCACTAGTCCAGGCACTGCCTCACAAACATGGAGAATTTTCACACATTATATTTCATGAATCACAATAAAACAATTCCCAAATTAGCATTTCATACAATTAAATATATGAAATGCAATTCAACATAATTTTGATATAGAAAATATAAAGAAAATGCTAGAAATTACCGACAAAGATTCTTGTTCAAGAATTTCCACAAATTCAACAATTATCCTGTAAAATATCATCAAAATCTAAGTATTTTGATCATTTTCTCGAGTATTCTATGACTATACCGTATTTTCTCTAATCAAAATTACCATATCTCCCTTTATTCTAGATTTGTCAGCATTTATTTATAACACAGTGTCCAAAATCATATGATATTGTATAAAATAACAAAATTTTTACATTTATTATATTGTTATCGTTCTATTGCCTTTGTCAAATGGGCATATTCCTTAATATTTTGAGTGTTTTGAGGGCATTTATTTGATATCTAGGGTCAAAAATGAGAGAGACCATGAATATTGACATAAAAGCTCACTTTTTTCCTTAACCGAAATGTGTAAAATCATGGCTTCATCATAGTTTTGGGGGGTATTTTCATTACCTTTTCCTTGTGATTTTGACCCATTCTTCATATAAATCATAAGTCCATATGTTGGTGATGAGTTTACTATCAAAAATCGTCATAGAAAGATAAACTATAACAACCCATATTTTTAAACACCAAGTTGATGGGTTCGATGTATGTATTTTTGCATATTTTTTAAAATATGTAATGAAAATATATGAATTTTTTTAATTTTCTCTAATTTTACCCATTCAATTGACGAAAATTAGGTTAATTGAGAAATATGATTTTTGGGAAGAGAATACGTTAATTTTTGAATAAATGTGATTTTTGGGAGAAAATATGATTTTTGAAGAATTTATTCGAATTTTTAAAAAGGAATAATGAATTTTTGGATAATTATTTGATTTTTTTAAGAGAAAATGTTATTTTTGGGTCGAATGTATTACAACAACAATAATAATAAGGGAAAATTAATTTAATATATTTATATTGTGTACCTAGGCCCATGCACCCAACCTTCTTCTTCTCCCCCTCTCTTTTCTCTCTTTTCTCCTCCCTTACCTAGAAAAATTGACAGCAAGGGCAGTTTCGCCTTTGGTTTTGAGCCATAATTTCCAGTGACTGACAGAGCCGCAAGCCGGCAGGTCATTATGCTAGGCCATGCCCAGGACACGTGGGTGGCCAAGTGGCACAATTTGAGCCATGCAAGGACCCCCTAAAGTTGCAACAAAAATCAGATTTTTGGGATTTTTTTGCATTTTAGTCATTGCAACACCTCACCTTCATCCTTTCAAATCTTCTTCATCGCATGCCCGTTTTGCATTATCTTGAGGTCCTTGGAAAGATCTCATTGCCTTCTTTAAGGTTGTGCAAACCATTTCGAAAGCATCAGCCAGCTGAGATGAAAATGATCACGAACGGGAGCTGTTCGACATAGTTGGAAACTAGAAGCAAAGGAAAGTGTGTTGATCCGATTTTTGAGAGGTTGGTTCCTAACCCATCGGAAGTCTGCTTTTGAGGTAAAACCACTCATTTTTATCCTCTCTATGTGTACTTAAATATCCAATTGATAAAAAAACAAAAATTGAGATCTTGAACATAGTTTACAAGGCGTCGAATATGGTTGCTTGCAAACTGTGATGGCAGAATGTGTTCTGGGAGCAACTTCGGGGCAATGGTTAAAGCTGTTAGGAGTGTCTGATTGGGCCAAGATTTGGTGTGGTTAAACCTCACACTTGAAGCTACAGGAAGGTATAAATCTCATGCCATAAGTTCTTATATTCATGATGTTATATGCATGCAAAGATGCCCTGCTAGGAAGGTGTTTTGAGACTTAAAAAACTTTAGAGCTTGTAAAAGAGAAATGTGAGGTATTTGATGAGATGTAGGAATCGATTTTTGTTACATATGCTTACTGATTCGAATGAGACTTAGTATGAGGATGTTCTATAACCTAAATATTGATGACAAGTGTAAGATATATCTTTAGATTGGGTGTTTACCAGGGGAAAATAAACACTATAAAACCAATGAAAAACATGAACCCCGAATCTTCTATGACTTGGCTGAGAATTCGAGGGATCAGTCCAATTACAAAAAACTTGGTATTTTCAGCTAAAATTTGGTGGAGACATTATCAATTATGCCAAAAACATGTGTACCAAGTTCAGCTCAATCTAAGTTGGGTAAGTGGGTAAACTTGCGTGACCAATGACTGCCTATCACATGCAAAACGAAAATTCATAGCTCCTATTATCCCACTTGAAAACCATAGCAAATGAAGTCCAAAAATCGAAAACTAAAATTCTAAGGAATATTTAACAGGTTTAGATGAAAGCTAAAAAGTTTTGTGCAAATTTGACACACGGATTGATCGCAGAAAAATCGACAAATCTACTGTGCAAATAAAACAAAAAGCTTGAAATTTGGCTAAGTGTTAAAAATTAGAAAATTTGACCAAATTGACCCAATTTTGACTTAATTTGACCCAAATTGACCAACTTTAACAAAGATGACCAATTTTAACTAAGTTTGACCAGTTGACTAAGTTTGACCAATTGACCAAGTTTGAACAAATTTGACTGAGTCAAATTTGGATTGATTGAGACCAATTAGGGATAGTTGAACTAAAATTGAGCCACGTTTCACAAAGGGACTGAGACTGAGTTTTAATGACGCATATTTGAGTATTTGGCAGGACTGGGCCGAGTATTGACGGGACATCGGTGCATAGGACCCGAGGTGAGTAATTTAATTTGGGTGTTACTTTGACTTGTATTCCTTGCATAAAATGTGTATGAAATGACATCTTTTAGATGGTTTCATGTGATTTGAGTTACATTAATGGGTTTGAAGTATATATAGATGTACACTGATAATGACACCATAGGCTTGAGGTCCTAGCATTGGGTTAAGGCATATGATCAGTGCGCCTAACCTCAGACCCGCTCGAGTAACAACACTTAAGGACCAAGTGCGGGGTTAAGGTATTCAATGAATATGCCTAGCTCATAACCCACTTAAGTAGCTGGTATAGCTAACTCATGACCCGCTCGAGCAATGACCATAAGGTTGGATTTGATGATTTGAAACCCTAGCCCAGATGTAGTTTTCAACTAGCATGTATTCGAACTGTTCGTCTTTAACTATTGCATTATTTATAAATGTTTTACTACATGCCTTGTTAACTACTATTGTCTTTCCATTACTGTTCAAGTATACATGCATTATTTTTGGAATGCTAATTATAGGTGATATGCTGGTTTTACTATTTACTAAGCTTGTTACAAATTTGGTTCACCACTCTACTAACATGTCAGGTTCCTCAGCGACTCACAAAGGGAAAAGTGTGGTGAGAGCCTAGTTTCCTTGGTGGCCCTTTACTTTTTGGTTCTATTTAGAGATGGGTCTCTTGTATGTCTATGTCTAACGATCAGCTATATTTTGGAACCAAACAATATGTCATATGTAGGAGCAAACTTTTATGGTATTTGCTCATAAAATTATGTAATGTGTTGGAGCAAACTTCCATAGTATTTGCTTATAGACTTAATTGAAATGCTATGTTTATGTTCGTAATTTAAAAAATAGACGCTTAAATTACTTTGATGTGGCTTCTTGTTGTGGTTGGAAAGGCTTAACAGTGACTTTGCAAACTTGACTCGGTGAGTGACATCGTTGAGTCACCGTGTTGGTCAGGCCACCCTTCGGCCTAGTGAAGGGGTCTCAATAGCTTTGGTATCAGAGACTAGGTTCAAGATTGAGGAACATTAATGAATGAAGGACCAATGCGACATCAGAGTAATCACAAAAGTAAACAAAACTCCAAACTTAAAGAAGAAAAAGGGAAAACTATCAATAATAACCATATTGTGAACATAATATTTGTTACCAAGTTTTCAGGCGAGTCTATTTTAAATGAATGAACAACCAATAATTTAATTTGAAATCCAGATAGAGATGTTGCCCAAGCGGGGTAGAGCACCATCCAAGCGGGGCAGACCACCGTTCATGCCTGGGGAGCCGACGCTGCCATTGCCACCTCCTATTCAACCTGAACAGGACCTTATATAAAGGCTCGAGGTTGTGGTTAGGGCATCTAACGAGGCTATGTAAGCCTAGATAGCCTTATTGAGGGAGAAACTCGATAAGTTGGAGGCTGAGAGGCAGAGGGATGAGCCATCTACATCGATAGGACCTTCTATTCTAGTTGCACCCATGGCGACAATCGCTCCAATTATCCTGCTACCATCACCTAATCCCATCGATTTCTACAATTGGATGCGTATGCACCTTGGCTGATAAAGAAGTGAAGAGAGAGAGTTGGATTTTATCGATGAGGACTGAGCGTCACTATTAGACAGATGACTTCTACATCCAGGGCTCAGACCTTAGAAGAAATCCAGAAGGAGGCTCTTCAATATGAGATGGACGGGTTGGATGGGTACCCTGAGATTTCCATTATACTAAGTAGCACTCCTCAGCCACAACCACAGCAGCAGACACAGTTACAGACTCAGCCATCATATAGGGGTGGATACAGAGGTTATAGGGGTTGTGGTCACCACCAAAAACACAAGAAGAGGAAATTTTCAGAGGGACAGTCGAGCATCGCTCCTAGTTAGGCCACCATGATAGTAATTGCACTTGCAACTACTCCTGTTTAGTCACAGCCACCGACAGAGCAACATAGTACATTCTATGGGGATCGAGGCAGAGGCCGTGGTCAAGGCTGTGGACCGAGTCAAGGCTACCAGGGTGGACAGAGGCTGCCACTTACATGTTACGAGTGTGGACAGGCTAGGCACAAGAAGGCTGAGTGTTTGACTCTTGGAGTAGGTCTCAGTTCTTTTACCCCAACCATCTGAGACAGAGCACAGGCGGTCACTTAGCTTGACCCCGACTTGACGAGGACCTTGGTGGAAGGTATTGTTACAATTGGTGATTCATCAATATATGTACTGATTGATGTTGGTTCTACATTATCTTTTATTTTCGTGTGTGCTATAAATAGATTGGGACTTAGACCAGTCAGGGCTCCTATATGGTTGATGATGAGTATTGTCGTTTGGGAACATATCTACCCCAACATGATATGTGAGAGGTGTGTGCTCAGATTGGGGGACTTTGAGACTATTTTATGCCTCAGAGTGTTGGAGTTCCTCAAGTTCGATGCCATACTCAATATAGATTGCTAGCTACATACCATGCACATGTGGATTGCTTTGCCAAGAGGGTTGTGTTTCAGATTCCAGGGTAACCCACTATTGTCTTTTAGGGTAGAGCTTCTAATAAGCAGAACACCTATGGACAATTGGTCACATAGCATGATATGTACACTCTTTCCAGTTCGGCTACCATAGATGAGGGACCTTCATGAACGAGTATCGATGAAATCCCTGTTGCAAGGGATTTTCCTGATGTATTCCCCAAGGATCTACCTAGCTTGTCCCTTAAGTGGGAGATCAACTTCATTATCGAGGTCATTTTAGGAACATGACCAATTCTTCTTTACCACATGGCACCTGAAGAATTGCAGGAGTTGAAGCTCTAATTAAAGGAGTTATTGGATAAGGGTTTCACTACCCCTACGGTGTTACCTTGGAATGCTTCGGTATTGTTTATGAAAAAGAAGGATGGGAGCCTTCGTTTATGCATCGACTACTAGCAGTTGAACAAGGTAACGAGCAAGAATAAGTACCATCTTCCACGTATCAACGATTTCTTCGATTCACTCAGGGGTGTTAAGGGTGTTTTTAAAGATTGATCTAAGATCTAGGTACCATCAGCTGAGAGTCAAGGAAGAAGATATATAAAAGACTGTATTTCACACTAGATATGGGCACTATGAGTTCTTAGTCATGTCATTCGGCATGAAAAATGCCCCATCTATGTTTATGGACCTCATGCCGAACGACATGACTAAGAACTCATAGTGCCCATATCTAGTGTGAAATACAGTCTTTTGTATATCTTCTTATGGACCTCATGCAGAAAGTGCTTCGACTATATCTTGATGCCTTTGTGATCATCTTCATCAATGATATCTTAATCTATTCGAGGTCTCATGAGTAGCATGTCGAGCACTTGAGGATCGCACTGTAGACCTTGAGGGAGCATAGGCTGTATGCTAAGTTCAGCAAGTGTTAGTTTTGGTTATCAAATGTCTGATGTTCAGGTCACGTGTTTAGAGCTGAGGGTATTTTTGTTGGCTGAAACCTACCACAATGACTAAGATCCACAACTTCTTGGGTTTAGCAGGCTATTATCGCAGTTTTGTCTAGAACTTTTCGAAGATTGTAACTCCAATAACAAAGCTAACCAAGAAGGATATTCTATTTGTATGGACTGATGGGTGCGAGAATGCCTTCCTTGAGCTTAAGCAAAGATTGACATCAACTCCAGTGTAAGTGTTGCCAGAGCCCAGCTGAGAGTTAACTATATAAATTGATGCATAACAAATAGGCCTGGGCTATGTATTGCTGTAGGATGATAGGGTTGTTGCTTTTACCTCACGACAGTTGAAAGTTTATGAAAGGAACTACCATGTACATGACCTAGAGCTAGCAGCAGTAGTATTTGCACTCAAGATATGGCAACATTATCTGTATGGCAAGCGTTTCACACTCTATTCTGATCACAAGAGCCTCAGACATTTATTCTCATAGAAAGATTTGAACATGAGACAAAGGCAATGGATGGAGCTGTTGAAGGATTATGACTTTACTATCGAGTACCACCCGAGGAAGGCTAATGTAGTGGTTGATGCTTTAATTAGGAAACAAGTTGAGACTGCATGCCTAGCTAAACACATGTTACATGAGTGGAGGATGATTGATTTTGCCACGATTATGAGTATCCATGAGTCATCTTCTAACTCCAGAGTCAGTGCACAGATTAGAGCCCAGCAAGTTCAGGTTCAAGAAATCACAGAGGGACAACCTCTTATTAACACTCCGGATCTCAGTATCTCTCTCTACGTGACGATTCGTCATGGTTGCGCGCGAAGATAGTGTGCCCATTCGGCATGAGATGCCGGACTCAGGTTGTTCGCCGAAAGGTGGAGGCCATGTGGTTTCTTCTCATTCTTTTTATTTCATGCTTCAAAACCTTTCTTTCAAATATGTTATGAAATCAATTTAAGAAATACAATGATTGTTAAATATATCAGTTCTTTTTGTCAATAAAGTGATATTCATCAAGGAAAAGTATGCAACAGTTCGAAATACTTACAAATTCAATATGAATGTACAATTCAGAAAGAAATAAAATAAAGCCTTTGGCCAAGTTTGATACATGCCAAAATTTATAAGAAAGATAGTTTAAAAGCTGGAGGGCACATGCCCAGTTTAGATTATTTACAATAAAATGATAAAACATTAAACCAAAAAAAATGTAGCAACCTCCCAGTGAGGTCTGAACCAAAATAACGGCTTCGTATGGTTGGACTACTCCTGCAATGTCAATAATCACCTATAATGAAATAATGGGGTGAGCTCAAGAGCCCAGTGGATCATACTAACACATCACTAGCATTATACAAACCAGAATACACAACATGCAAACACTTTCATTACATTAAAGCGTTTCAAACACTATATTGGTTATTTTGTTGTATGTAAGACCAAAAAGAGCCCTGCTCTCGATGTCCTCTTGTGGTCCAAGACTGAATCTAAAGGTAACACCCAAGGGTGGGTTACCTTTCAAGGCCACGGTCTAAGGAGAAAAGTCCACAGTGACACTCCATCCGAAGATACAATCAACTGTCGCAGTCAGCTCGAGTAGGGACACCCACGATGACACCCAAAGGCCGATCATCACCCCCGGTACGGGGTGTTGTTAAATCTTAATTTTAATCTTATTTAGTTGTACATTTCATTCCAATTCACACATAATCATCATATGTAACATTTTAAAGTCAACTAATCAGATATGTTTGACCATTCATGGAGATCAACACATGAAATCTCTATCTATGCATGTTATAACACAAGTACCCAAGCATCATGGACAAACATCAAGTCATTCCAATCAAGATCAATTAGATTTGCCCTAGCATGCTTCTAAATGCTTAATAAAAGTAAACATACAACACACTTTGCATTCAAAGTTTAAATAAGGCTAGGGAATACGAAAATCACACCTACATTATATCTCCTTTCTTGTGCCTTTGCCCCTTGTCGTGCGTGTTTTAGATCTTCAATCTATAAGGTTTGTATACCAAGTTTTTTGTAATTCTAAAGCATTCATAACATGGTCAAAATCCTAGATTTATGTCCCTTACATATGTTTTTCACAGTGTACACAAGACCGGAACAAAAAAAAAGAGAAAGGATGGGGTACAAAATGAATTACTGTGGTATACATGTGTTCAACACCTCAATACACACACATTAGCCTTAAAACACACATCAAACTAAAGGAAATCTTTATACCTTGGAAATCTACTCTTTTCTTCTTGGCATCTCGCCAAAATGAAGTCTTGCAACCCTCAAATCACATGTCTTCAAAGGAAAACGTGTTTAAACTTAAGAAAATGGTTTACAATGCTAAGGAAACAAGATCTCAAGTGGGGTTTCGTGGTTTACCTTGGCACAAACCATTTCAAACCATGCCTTAATTCGGATCCACCCTTGTTGATGGTGCTCTTGGCAAATCTAAGCTTGAGAATGGGTAGAAAAAGGTTTAAATGGGCTCAAATCACCCTTAGAACTCAAAAGAAATGCTAAGAAATGAGATTGGAAGGCTTGGTGAGGGTTCAGGAGAGAAAACCCCAAGTTGTGGCACTCAAAACTCAAATCAATAGTTTATCACGAACATTGCGCTTTTATAGAAAACCATGAATTACTACAGTCACCCGAGAATTATCGCAATAATTGGTATTACCCTGGTCACTGACCGTGGTAACCAGGATGATGCACTTGCTTGTTTCTGGGTTTCCTCTGCGATTACCGCGTTCATTGACCACAGTGACCAGGGTGACACATTTCTTTCTATTTTATGAGTTTGTTCGGGATTACCACAGTATTTAGCTTTCATTATCGCGGTAACCAGTGAGATTTTGGCTTTTTGCATCTTTTCTTTGTCATTTCTCGTGCTTTTCGAATTTATATCATTTTTATATTTATTTTAAGTTTATTTGGACTAATTCTACATAGTTTTTAAGTATCTTATTATTTTCTTATTTATTTAATTAATTATTTGATTTTAACTATTCACTAGTGACGCAGAGGTCTTATAGACTTTTGGGGCATTGCACTCGTGATGTGGATTATGATATGTTTAGGGCATGGGCTAAGGACATATCTCATGGAGAGTGGTTATTTGATTAACAAGGTGCACTAAGGTTTAAGAGACGACTGTGGGTACCCAATGGCATTGGCCTAAGACATAGTTTGCTGACGGAGTTACACAGATCAAGATATGTTGTTCATATAGGTGCCAATAAGATGTACCAAGATACTAAGTGTACATATTAGTGGCCTGGGATGAAACGGGACATAGCAGTCTTTATCAAGAGATGTGATACGTGCCAGTAGGTTAAGGTTGAGCACTAGAAACCCGATGGATCTTTACAACCCTTATCTATACCAAAATGGAAGTGGGAGCACATCACCATGGACTTCGATACAGGACTACCCCATACACAAAAGAGGCATGAATAGTTGTGGACCGGTTGACGAAGTCAGCCCATTTACTTCCTATGAATACTAAGGATTCGATGGAACAATTATCTTTACATTAGAGAGATTATGAGGCTTCATGGTGTTGCCTTATACATTGTGTCCGACAGGGACGCTCGGTTCATGTTTTGATTTTGGCAAGAGCTGCAGACTCAGTTGGGGACAAAGGTGAACCTTAGCATAGTATTCCATTCGTAGACTAATAGTCAGTCTGAGCGAGTGATCCAAATTTTAGAGGATATGTTACGATCTTGCATTATAGACTTCGGTGGTAGCTGGGAGGATCATTTGACCTTGTGCGAGTTTTCTTATAATAACAACTACCAATCGAACATTAGGATGGCACCATTTGAGCCATTATATGGTCGATCATGTAGATCCCCTGCTCGTTGGGCCAAGAGTGGTGATAGAACAGTCTTGGGCTCTACCTTAATACAGGAGCAAAATGAGAAGACACAGAGGATCAAGCAAAATCTAAAGGTCGCTCAAGACCGACAAAAAAGTTATGCTGGTAACCGAAGAAGGGTCTTTGAATTTGAGGTTGGCGACCATGTATTCCTCCGTATTTGGCTTCGAAAGGAGCAAACACGCTTTGGGATTTCAAGAAAGCTCGCACCAAGATATATTGGGCCATTTGAGATCCTTAAGAGGATACGCCTTGTTGCTTATTAGCAAGTATTGCCGCCACAACTATCAAGTGTGCATAACGTATTCCACGTTTCTATGTTAAGGAAGTATCACCCCAAACCTTGCAAGAGGACTGTACATATGATGAGATGCCTATGGCCATCATCAATCAAGCTATAAGGAAGTTGCACAACAAGGAGATATCGATGGTACGGTGCACTAGCAGTTCTATGATGTCGAGCAGGATACAAGGGAGAGTGACGATTTTATGATCCGGCATTATCCTGAGTTGATGAGTGTTGCCCCTTGACTTGTACTATCTACATCCTTCATAAATTTTGAGGACAAAATTTTGTATAACGGGGGGTAAACTGTAACAACCCATATTTTTTAACACCAAGTTGATGGGTTCGATGTATGTATTTTCGCATATTTTTCTAAAACTTTTAACGAAAATATATGACTTTTACCAATTTTCTCTAATTTTACCCATTTAGTTGATGCAAATTAGGTTAATTGAGAAATATCATTTTCGGGAAGAGAATATGTTAATTTTTTAAGAAATGTGATTTTTGGGAGGAAATATGATTTTTAGAGAATTTATTTGAATTTTTAGAAAGAAATAATAAGTTTTTGAGTAATTATTTTATTTTTTTTGAGAGAAAAATGTTATTTTTGGGTTGAATGTATATAAATTAATAATAATTATTATTATTTATTATTTATTAATTAATTGTTATTAATTTATTTAGAAATAATAATAATAATAATTATTATTATTAAATTAATTTATTTAGAAATAATAATAATAATTATTATTATTATTAAATTAATTTATTATTATTAATTTATAATAATAAATTATCATTTTTGGGTTGCATGTGCGAGCTGGGGCTTGGTGCATAGGCTGGCCCATGCACCTAGTCTTCTTGTTCTTCTCCCCCTCTCTTTTCTCTATTTTCTCCTCCCTTATCTAAAAAAAACCAGCAGCAAGAGTAATTTGCCCCTAGTTTTGAGCGATGATTTTTGACGACTAATAGTGCTGCCGACTAGCCCCCGCACCTCTGACCTGCGGAACACCATGCCAGGCCACGCCAAGTCACATGGGTGGCCACATGGCATTGTTTGAGTCATGCAAGGAACCCCTAAAGTTGTAACAAAAATTGAATTTTTGGGATTTTTTTTGCATTTTAGCAGTTGCAACACCCCACCTTCATCCTCTCATATCTTCTTCGTCCCATGCCCATTTTGTATGATCTTGGGGTCCTTGAAAGGTTCTTATTGCCCTCTTTCAGGCTGTGCAAACCATTGGTTGAAACCACCAACCAGCTGAGACGAAAATGACCATGAAGGAGAGCTGTTTGACATAGTTGGAAACTAGAAGTAGAGGAAAATGTTCTGACCCGATTTTTGAGAGGCTGGTTCCTAACCCATTAGAGGTCTATTTTTTAAGTAAAACCACTCATTTTGATCATTTTCGTGTGTATTTAAATCTCCAATCGATAGAAAACAAAAACTGAGATCTTGAATATGGTTTATAAGGTACCGAAGATGGTTGCTTTCAAACTGTGACAGCAGAATGTGTTCTGGGAGCAACTTCAGGGCAACGGTTGAAGCTGTTAGGAATGTTCGATTAGGCCAAAATTTGGTGTGGTTAAACCTCACACATGAGGCTACAGGAAGGTATAAATCTCGTGCTGTAAGCCCTTCTATTTGTTGTGTTATTGCACGTAAAGATGCTCTATTAGGAAGGTGTTTTGACACTTAGAAAATTTCAGAGTTTGTAGAAGAGGCATGAGAGGTATTTGATGAAATGTAGGAATAGATTTTTGTTACATATGGTTACTGATTCGAATGTGACTTATGTTCTATGACCAAAATACTAATGAAAAGTGTAAGAAATAGCTTTAGATTAGGTGTTTACTGGGGTCAAATAAACACTAGAAAACTAATGAAAGACATGAACCCAAAATTTTCTGTGACTTGGCTGAGAATTTGGGGGATCTGATCAGTGACCAAAACTTGGTATTTTGAGCTGAAATTTGGTGGAGATATTACTAGTTATGTCAAAAACAAGTGTACCACGTTTCATCCCAATCTGAATTGGGCAAGTAGGTAACATTGTGTGACCAATGGCTGCTTGTCACATGAAAAATGGGAATTCACAGCTCCTGTTATCTCACTTGAAAACCATATCAAATGAAGTTCAAAAATAAAAAAAATAAAATTCTAGGAATATCTAAGGGGTGTAGATGAAATATGAAAAGTTTCACATAAATTTGACGCACAGATTGATCGCAGAAATATCGACATTGCACAAATAAAACAAAAAGCTTGAAATTTGGCTAAGTGTTGAAAATTAGAAATTTTGACCAAATTATCCCAAGTTTGACCTAATTTGACCCAAATTGACCAATGTTGACCAATTCTAACTAAGTTGACCAATTTTGACTAAATTTGACTAAGTTTGACCAATTGATCAAGTTTGACCAAATCTAATTGAGTCAAATTTGGGTTAGCTAAGATCAATTAGGAATAGTTGAACAAGAATTGAGTCATGTTTCACAAAGGGACTGAGATTGAGTTTTAATGATGCAGATTTGAGTGTATCTGAAGGGACTAAGCTGAGTGTCTATGGGATATCAGTGCGTAAGACCCGAGGTGAGTAGTTTAATTCAAGTGTTACTTTGACTTGTATTCTTTGCATAACATGTGTATGAAATGACATTGATTAAATGGGTTCATGTGATTTGAGTTACATTAATGGGTTTAAAGTAGATATAGATATACACCGATCGTGAAACCATAGGCTCGAGGTCCAAGCATGGGGTCAAGGTACACGATGTGATTGGATTTACACTCGAGGCTCGAGCATCGGGGTTAAGGCATATGATCAGTGCGCCTAGCCTCAAACCCACTCGAGTAACGACATTTGAGGACCGAGCGCAGGGTTAAGGTATTCGATGAACATGCCTAGCTCATGACCTTCTTAAGTGGCCAGTATGCCTAACTCATAACCCGCTCAAGCGATGACCATAGGAATGGATTTGATGATTTGAAACCCTAGCTCAGAAATAGTTTTCAACTAGCATGTATTCGAACTGTTCTTCTTTAACTATTGCATTATTTATAAATGTTTTATTGCATGCCTTGTTAACTACCATTTTTTTACCATTACTGTTAATGCATACATGCATTATTTTTGGAATGTTAGTTATAGGTAATATGCTAGTTTTACTACTCACTGAGCCACGTTACAAATTAGGCTCACTACTCTACAGACATTTCAGGTTCCTCAGTGGCTGACAAAGGGAAAGGCGTGGTGATAGTGTAGGTCCCTTGGTTTTGGAACTAGACAATATGTAATATGTAGGAACAAACTTCCATGGTATTTTCTTATAGACTTAATTGAAATGCTATGTATACTTTTGCACTTTATAGAATAGATGGTTAAATTACTCTGATGTGGCTTGTTGTTGTGTTTGGAAAGAATTAACGGTGACTAGGAAGACTTAACTCGATGAGTGAGTTCGTTAAGTCACTGTGCCGGTTAGGTCACCCTTCCGCCTAGGGAAGGGGTCCTGACATAAACTTACTAAAAATATTTGTGGTCAACATCTCGGATAAATCCAAAATAGTGCATATCTCGAGGCACTGGAATATCTGAATAAGTGGAGGTGACACCCTATATTTAATTATTATTAAATAAATACGATTAGATGAACTAATTGTTTCAATACCAATATACTATGGACACATGTTTGTTTGTAAATGATTAAATGAATCAGTGCTTGGTTGCCAACTATTTAATGCACATGTCTGTTGCTTGTTATGTTAAGATAATCTCGCATGAAGATATGAAACCATGAATCTATGTGTATAAGTCTCAATCTAATTGATTGAGTATCATGAGAATGATATGATGTGGACATGGCATGCATTGTGATATTATGAAAAAACATTAAATAAAGATAAGAATACACATAGAGGGACGATGACCCACATGTGTATCACCGGTAAGCCCTAGAGATTAGAGTTTTAACTAATAGATTGGGTTGCCTAAGGGGACACTCTAGTGACTGGTTACATGGTAACCTTTATATGATGACTTGATGAAATTTCAAATGACTTTTGAATTTTTGTAAACAATATGAGATATATGTATGAGATGTGCAATGTGCTTGATGATAGAAGGGCCACCTAGGGATATTCTCCCTACCTAAGAGAAAAACCTTGACTTAAATAATCGGTTTGTTGAAAGGCTTAATATTTAAAAGTGTGTGCTTATTTGTCTATTAATGCCTGTTTAATAATGATTTAAAAATTAGAATCCACTAGGCTCCTTGACCTCACCCAATTTTTTTTTTTCAGGGAGAGAAGATTATTGATGAGGGTATGCTCAGTCGACCTCATTATGATTCTGATGAATGGATTGCACACCATCAATGAATATTGATACCAGGCCCTTCAGACACAATTTCTTATTTAATCGTTTCTCTTATCGACAATTGAACTATATGGTTTATGTTTGGCCAATGGGGCCTAGACTAATTTAATCATTTTATGTTTTGCCAATGGGCTTAGACAACTTTAATTAATTAATTTCGTGGTTTGAATATTTGAATCTTTTAAATCAGTACACTTTGATTTTGCTAGTATTATTCCTTGAACTATAATTAAAGGTCTTAGAATATTCATAGTGTGTATATGGACATAAGGTAACACCTCGAGGATGGATATAAAAAAAAATGTCTTCAAATTTTACAATTATGTTGGAAATGAAATTTCTTTGAAATTATCTTGAGTTTTCATTCAAAAAAATAAATTTAATTATTTTAATTTTTCTAACTAATATTTATTACAATATTTACTAATTGATTTTAAAAGAAAAAAATTTGAGGTGTTAAATTTGTCTCCTACCTCAGTCCAACATGTTGGAGATTTACAAGTTCGTCCGTATAGGGCCTCGAATGGTGTCATACCAATACTTGACTAGAAACTGTTGTTATAGGCAAAATTTTCACCATACAAATAGTATTCCCAAATTTTTAAAGCAAATACCACAACAGCTAACTCTAAGTCATGTGCAAGATAATTGTTTTCATGTACCTTGAGTTCTCTAGACACATAAGCAGCAACTCGATCATTTTGCATCAGTATGTATCCTAGACATTTATAGGATGCATCAGTGTATAGATCACCAATTTTTGGCCTAGTTCTAGTAGTATGAGTACCAGTGTTGTGGTTAACTTTTGCTTGGAGATAGAAAGGAATCTTCAAAATCATCAGCACATTCAAATGGGATATCTTCCTCAGTTAACTTAGTAAGTGGTGTAGCAATGCAAGAGAAGTTTTGGATGAACCTCTATAATAACCTGCTAACCTAGAAAACTTTAAATCTCCATCACTTTAGTTGGTCTTGGCCAATTAATGATTGTCTTGACCTTAACTGGATTAACAGAGATATCATTGATTGCCGCTATATGTCGTTGGAACTTGACCTCTAGTAGCCAAAAAACACATTTGCTAAATTTGGCATATATCTTATGGTCCTTCAACGTCTGCAAAGTTGTTTTTAGGTGTTCGACATGTTCCTCCATTTGACTATGAGTATATTCAAATATCATCAATAAATATGATCACTAACTTGTTAGAGTATGGCCAGAACACTTTCTACATCAGATGCATGAATAGTGCTAGAGCATTCGTTACACTGAATGATATGACCAAGAACTCGTGATGATTATAACGAGTTTTAGAAGTAGCCCTTGGAACACCTTCTTCTCTAACCCTTAGCTGATGGTAACTCGATCCAAGATCAATCTAAGAGAACACATTAGCTCTCTTCAGATGATTGAACAAGTTATCAATACATGCGTCTTCCATTGGCGATACACTTGGAGTGATTAACTGTCACTTGGTTCAATTGCATGTAATCAATACATAGCCAAAGGCTCCCATCTCTTTTTGACGAATAGCACAGGAGCTCCCAAAGGTGATACAATAAGAGTGATGAACCCTTTGCTTAATATATCCTCAAGCTATATTTTTCAGTTCTTATAATTCTTGAAGTGTCATTCGATAAGGGGCAATAGAAATGGGCTGCATTCTGGGTACTAAATCAGTAATAAAGTTGATTTTCTTGTTTTGGGGGTAAGCAGGGAAAATCATCAGGAAATATCCCAAGAAAGTGTTTAACTACTGAAAGTTCTTCTAATTTGGGTCTAAAGACTTTGTTATCAGTGGTTATAATTCTTGTTAAGGTACCCATTTCCTCCTAGCTTACTATTATACCCTGAGTATTAGGTCCCTTAAATGTTTTACCTTAAAATTCAAAGGTAGGGTGTCCCAATATTTGAAACACTATCTTCTTAGCATAACAATCGATGTTTTACCTTGAAATTCATAGGTAGGGTGTCCCAGTATTTGAAACACCATCTTCTTAGCATAACAATTGACATAAGTGTAGCATGCAGTTACTAAATGTATTCCTATAATGACATCAAACTCTAGGGATTCTAGGACTCTAAAGTTAATAGTGGTTTCCAAATTCCCAAGTTTAAGTGCTATACGTCCACACATTGGGTTTGGGTATATGCTTTCTTTGGTTGCAATGCTTAATATCAAGCTCCACTAACCCGAATAGTTTTTGGGCCTTGTCTACAACAAGTCCACAAATAAAAGAGATAGTCAAACCAACATCAAACAATGCATGGATATATTCTTTCTCATCTACCTATCTTACTCGGGCTACATTTGCGGGGTCTGCAACCCATTCATCTACTCCAATCTCGGGTACAATTGGTGCAAGTGGTACTCCTGGCTCAACCCTATGTCTCGCAACCTCAATCCAATCAAGTTTTTCTTCAATAAGGTTGTCTTGGTTGAATAGCTTCAGTAAATGCCCTGATCAAAGCCTCGAGCCTATATATGGGGTCTTGCTCAGGCTGAATCAGAGGTGGTGTTGGTGGCACTGGCTCTAGAACCCTACGTGGTCTCCCACGTCGAGGAGGCATTGTGGTCCGCCTAGAACATTAAGCTTTCGTCATTTCCAAGATTAAACAGGCCATAACTTTAAGTATTTATACCAAGGGATAGTTATGGGTTAAGATGACTATCTCTAAGTGGTGGTCTAACTCCCAAAGTTAAAATTATTTAAGTCTTAAAAGTCACTAACTTCCAATAACAGTCCAATTTTCCTCATGATATGGCCACTCTCACTCGATTGCTCTTCCTGTCAATCAGAAGTTAGAAAGTTTTTGTTCATAATTCGACTATGATACTCTAAGTCATTCCTAATGTTTTCTTAACTTCTGTAATTACTCTGAGGTTCCACAGGTTAAAAACAATTGTTATTCCTTAATTGGATCCTAGGGCTCTAATGCCAACATTGTCAGGACCCCTTCTCTAGGGTGAAGGACAAAACAACCTGCACAGTGTCCTGACAAACTTACTCGCAAACTGAGCTCGCCAAAACACTATTAAACCTCTTTCACACTGCATACACAATATCATCAGAGTAATTACAAGAGATGCAAAAGTATCTAAACAAATAATTGCAGTAGAAATTTAAGTCAAACAAAAGTCAATGATATATAGTTCCATAAACATAGCAGTAGCGGAAGTGTCTAAGTAAAAATATTTACAACGGTTTCCTTACCCCCTATACATGTGACTAACTCTCCAAATAATGAACTGTGTAGGGAACCTACCAAAATAACTCGAGAATGTCGCTCTACACCATAACCCCCCTTTTTCCCTTTGTCTATAGCTGAAGAACCTAAAATGTTGGAATCATGCGCCAATTTGTCTATAGCGGCTCAATGAATAACGTAGTCTGACCTATAACTTAAAACATAAATTCCATAAAATAATGTTATGTATGCATAAAAAAATAATATTATGTGAGTAAATGCAATAGTTAATGACTTTTAAATCCACAACGTAGCCGTGCAACTTCCATTTAGAAAATGATTTGAATGATGAAAACACATGTCGAGGCCCTCACTAGCCTCCAAGGCAATAATAAATTCACTTGAGCGGGCTTACCAGACAGTTAGGCGTATTCTCATACAGCATTATAAGGATCTATCAGCACATAGCTCATGTATAGCTGCCTCAAATCCTCAATAAATAGGCCAATTGAGAACCTACACAGAATGTACCTTCAGGTACAGCAACATCTGGTCCTCAAAGCTCAACCACACCCAATATTCTAACTCGCACCATTAGACCTCGAGATTCGGTGCACATTTTTCATTATGAGATTCTAAATGTATAGCAATATGTAATAACATTTTATTTATGACCAAAATAACAAGTTTAAGTGATAAATTAGAAAACACTACTCACAATGATGCTCAGCTCTTGGTGTTCCTCTCGTAATCGATCATGTCCTGCTAACATTTGATCTTGTGTAATCAACGTAGTTTCTTAATATCTACATAAAACTTCGCTCAAATCTAACTTTATGGTCCTTAATCAATCAAAAGACCGACTCGGTCAATTATGATCCATTTATGGATTTGATCAATTTTGGTCAATACAGTCAACTCCAACCAAGTCTAAAACTAGCTTACCTGTATAACCGATAGGGTCAACATGGTCAACAAGGTCAATTGATGCAATTAAGCTCTTAATATTGACCCAAAATACTAAAAATTTATACTGTCAACACGTTTCTCACTTTTGGTATACAAATTTAATACATCAATTGACCTCCTAAAATTCTAATTTTAGTGTCATTGAATCCAAAATTCATTCTGGACATTTTAGTACCCGTCAACTAAAATTTAAGTGTCAACATATATGCCCCTTATGTGTCGGCTTTCAATTACCATATAAGCTTTTAAGACCTACATGAATACAAATAAACTATATATCTATGTTCTACTCGTTCATTTGAACAAAATGATATATATATATATAGTGTAGTTTTACTCTAAGTGAAAATATACCCTAGTTTTAGGTTATACAATAAACTAACACTTTTATTAAAAACTACACAAGAAAAATTGTAATTCATAACTTTCATAACAATTTTAAATTGAAAAGAGATAAAAATATTTTACCCAAGATGATGTATCTTCGAGAAAATTGTAGTTTTTTTCCTCCCTCTTTCTTTTTTTTTTCTCCCTCTTTTCCTCCTCCTTTTTCTTTCTCTTTTTTGGTTTGCTTGGTTTGCTTTCTCTCTTGGATTTTCTTTTCCCGAATGAGAGGAATGAGATGAGGAGCCATACATATATAAGCAATTAAGAGGTAGGTTTCTTCCTCATTAATGCTTAAGATGATTTTTAATCACATTTATCCTCCACCTCATACCATATTATCCACTTAGTATATTTTTTTTTCACAAAAAATCAGCTCCCCTAATTATATGTATTTATTATCATATATACAAATATATTGTTATCATCTTATATATATATATATATATATATATATATATATATATATATACATACACCACATAATACATTTAACTAAATCACTTCTGTCGGGACCTCATCCCTAGGGCGAAGGACGAACCGACTGGCACAGTGTCCCGACAACCCTGCCCGCAAGCCGAACTTGCCAAGACACTGTTAAGCCTCATCTTTCAACACCACACTACACACTATTAGAGTAATCATAGGGAATGCAGAAGAAATTTAACACATGAACACTAATAAAACCTAATATTTACCAAAATGAGTCATTAAAACATGTGTAGCAACGAGAGTGACTAATCCATTATATACAAACTTTTCTCATCCCTATACATAATTTCTAACCCTCAAAGCAAAACCACAAAAAAATACGAAGAAAACCTACCAAAACAACGAGAGAGGGAGAGCAGCTCTAGGCGATGACCACTCCCTTACTCTTGTTTATGGCTGAAGGACCTGAAAAGTTAGAGTAGTGAGCCTAATTTTCCACGGTAGCTCAGTGAGTAATGCAGTCTAATTCATAACTTAAAACAAGCATTCCACAATAAAATATATGCCATGAATACATGAACAATAACATTATGCGAGTGAATGCAACAGTGAATTCAATTTAAATCTATAATGCAATTGTGCACCTTCATTTTAAAAAATTAGTTAAAATAGTGAAAACATTTGCTGAGGCTCTCACTATCCCCCAAGACGACTAAAAATCCACTCGAGCGGGTTACAAACAGTTAGGCATATTGTGCCGACTCAATTTAGGACTTATTGTCGTTGCCATCAACCCTAATGGCCCAATCAGGACTTATTGCCATTGCCATGTTATGAAAACCCGATTAGGACTTATTGTCGTTGCCATCTCGTAGGCCCATAGAACCCCCTCAACGGGCACTCTGTGGTAGGTGGTCACTATCGGGGTCATATGAAAGACCGACATAACTTGCCCTAACCCTATACCCTCGGAACTCGAGACTCGGTGCACTTTTCATTTAAAACTCATTCAAAGGATGTAGATTCATCACAATATGTAATATCATTTTCATTTAAGAAATAAGTTAGAGAACACTACTCATAGGGATGCTCCGCTCCCGGTGCTCCTCTAGCAACCGGTCGAGTCCCGCTAGTACTTGGTTCTGCGAAATCGACGTAACTTTTTAATATTAACGTGGGATTTGGCTCACTCTAACTCTACATCATTGGCCAATCAGTGGATTGACCTAGTCAAGGGTAGTTCATCTATGTTAGTTCAACTTGCCTTAAGTTGCCAAATCAATTTGATTGACTTTGGTTAATCTTGGTCAACCCTAGTCAACCTATCACTTGTTAACCTAGCCGGTTAACAGAGTTCCAAATGGTCAATTCTGGTCCTCTTAGAGTCAATTGGGCCAAAAGGGGTCAACATTTCCAATTCCCATCACTTAGGCACAACATTAACTTATGGTCGAATTTGTGCAACCATTTTCCCGATTTTTCTATAGATAATCCATACATCGGATTTACGCCAAATTTGCAAAACTGTTCTAGACTTCCTAAAGCTTCCCAAAATTTTGAATCACAATTTTTGGACATCATTTACTAAGGTTTCTATGTATAACAACAGAGACTGTAAAAATCCCGTATACCCTGTGACAGGCAGTGACTGCTTGCCTGAATTGACCAACCTAACCATATCGGAATGCTTTGAAATTTGGTAGGAAACTTCTAGACACACTTAGGGATCTCTCCACCAAATTTCAGCTCAATATACAAAGGTTTGTTCAGTTAATTTCATCTCAGAATTTTCAGCCATATTATAGGAAATTTCTTGGTTCATAGTTTCTACTATCTTCCTAGTATTCAGTCTCCCATTAAATTACAATTTCATGGGTCATTTCTTGTGTCTAATTGCAGCATATAGGTCATAAAATATTCATAATTCAAGAATACTTTCAATCAGTAACATGTAATACCAAAATCATGCATATCATTCCATCAATTTCTCTGTTGTATTATAAAAGAACATAAGAAATTGTTCTAAGTCCTAGCACTCTAACGATAATGGCATATTTGTAAGTGTAGAAAATATTATTCACAAAGGCTCAAGGTCAGATCTTTATACCTTTCTGGAACCTTACTATGAGGGTTAAAACGCCTCTGGTTTCAGTCTGAACGGGTGCCTTTAGGTGTCCCAAATATAGCTCCAAATCTGGTTTCAAACTGGTTTCTGTCGGCACTGTTACAACAGTGAGTCTAACAGTTAACAGCAGTGGCTTCTAAAACGTATTAAATGTTTTAGTTTTTTATTTGTACCACTTGGACACTTGAATACACACAATAAGGGGTAAAATAATGGGTTTTACCTTAGGGACGAGCCTAGAATGGTTCAGGTGTGAGCCTTCCTAAGGTTGCTCCAACTATTTCTGTTACACAGCTGCAACAGTGAGTAGATACCAACTTCAATGGATAGAAAATCATATGTAAGCTTCATTTCTTGTTTTCCAACAATTGGAGGTTAGAATATTCACGAAATGAAGAAGACGAACTATCTCACCTCCAAAACGGGCTTGAAGCGACCTAGGATCGGAAGCTTAAAAGGTGGTTCCAACACAGACTTTTCTGGTTTTCTGGGTTTGAACCCTGTGAACAACACCTTTTCTCAATGATTTCAGCTTCAGATGGCTCCAAGATTGGGCAAACTACTTGTGGGACTTCGTATATGGTAGCATAAGCTTCAAAACAAGCTATAACTTAATGGATTTGGCTAAGAAACAGATAAGATTCAAGCTCATGAATGTGGTTAAAGAAATCTAGAATTTTTTGGACTTGAGCTCAAAGAAGGGATTTTGTTGCATAAAGGGTGCTTGCATGGCAAGGTGGGGGTGACATGTGGCCATCCAAGTGGCTCTCAAGCTCCCATGCTGGATGCCCAGTTGGCATCGTTCATTGGCCACATTTGAGGTTATGAATTGATGTCTCAAACCTTGAACTCCCATGGTTTTGCAGCTGAAAATTGTCAAAAATTACCAAAAATCTGCCAAAATTGGCCAGAAAATTGAGCAAAATGACAAAAAACCAAGGGGGACTTCATTCAAGTGGGAGCATGGGCCGGCCAACCGAGTTGGGCTAGCCCACGTGCTTGGCCCGGGCGCTAGGCACCTAGGCCGGGCGTGTAGCCCGCGCAGGCTGGGCGCTCGGCCCACGTGGGGTTTGGGCCGGCCCAAGCCCAGCTCTTGGGTCTAAAAATTAATATTATTATTATTATTTATTTTTTTCTATTTAATACACTCATTAATTAATACAATTGTCGTAAAATCGTATATTTTCATTTATAATTCATTTATTCATATATGAAATTACAGGTCGAACCTATCGACTCAATGTCCAAAAGTATAGGTCTTTACAACATTTTTCCCAAAAATCACAGATTTCATCAAAAATAAATATTTCTTTGTCAATAAATCTAATAAAATTTTAAAAAATTATGATTTCTTTCTAAAAAAATTAAATAATTATCTAAAAATTTATATTTCCTCTCAAAAATCATATTGCCCTAATATTTAAGGTATTATTTTCCCCAACAAATGTATTTCTTCAAAATATCTCCAAATTTTAAAATTTTTCAAAAATTATATTATCTTGAAATAAACCTATAAGGTCATTACATTAGGATTAAAAAAAATAAAAAAATAAAAAAAATTCAGTTTACATTTTCAAGAAAAAAGTAGTCAAAACTGAAATAAAATTTTAAGAGCAATTACTAGTTAGGTTACTATGCACGAATTTAAATGTAAGAAGGAAAAATCAAATATTTAGCTCTTTTGTTCTAGTAATTTTTTTTCTTAATTGCAATGAATTATTTATTGCTTTGATAAAATATATTTAGTTTATTAAATTATTAACTTCTATACTTTATTACAAAAAATTATTTTTTTATTTTGATAGTCAACTTATTTTTTTATATAAATTCATCTTATTTTCTTCAAAATAATTTTATTGTTGTCTAAAAATAAGTGAAAATAAGTAAAAATTATTTTTCCTTCTTCTATGGCCTATGATAGTTATATTATTTTTTCTCACAAATAATTTTATTATTTTCATTTGAAAACCTAGTTATTTTAATTTAGAATAAGTAAAAATTACTTATTCACCAAGAAAGCAATATTATTATTGAAATACATTATAGATAATAATAATATTTATTTGAGTGAATTTTAAAACAATAATATTGTTTTTCATCTCAAATAATTTTATTTTTTTTTCATTTAAAAGTCTTGCTATTTTCAGTAAAATTAGTTTTGTTATCATAATTTAACTAGTAATTATGGGGCTAATTATTATTTAATAAAATTTATTTAAAAATTTTATTTTACAAAATTTATTATTTTTATCATACCTAATAAAATAATTTTACTATTTTAATAAAACTAAGTTAATTGTTTTAGTAAAAATACTTTATCATTTAAAAACTACATTGGTTCTTTGTTTTTGAAAATGGCATAGGCTAGACGACAAAAAAAAAAAAAAAAGAAGAAAACTAAAAACTAAAAACTAAAAATATTTAACAAGAAACCGAAAAAAAAAAGAAGACAAACTAAAAACAGGTGTTGAAGAGTTATAATTATTAAAACTATATAGAAAATAACTAAGATTTAAGTATAAGTTGATAAAAATTATTAAATTATTCATTTCTTAATGATTGTACTAATTGAAATAAAAATTTAAATTCATGAAACATGACAAAATTAAATTAATTTAAGCCTAAATTGCCTTTATGTAGAAAATGTCCAAGTATTTATATATTACATATTATTCAGAAAACTTTGTATTGCTACTTTTTTATACTGTAGTGGTTATATAAAAAATATTTATCAATAAATTAAAATACAAAAAAAATTAAATTTTTAGTTTTTACTTTATCACTTTGTTCTTATTTTAATAAACTAATTAAGTAATATGTTTTATGAAAAATGTTCATTTTATTCTAAAATTACATACATTATTAAAATAACTATTTTTTTCAAAATTTTATTTATTATTTTACTCAAACATAGAATTAATTTTTAACTAATATTATTAATTTATTAAACATAATTTTTTGGACAAATTAATTTTATTTTTATTATATGATTCTTTTAAAACAGTAAGATAAACTGTTGTTATTGTCAAGACCCCTTCCCTAGGCCCAATGGCGGCTTGACCGTTATAGTAACCTAAGGAACCCTCTCAACGAGTCAATGGACCACCGCAATCACTATTAAGTCTTTCTAATTGTAACAACAAGTGAAATGAGAATAATGTAAGGGTTCATCTGGTGAAGTGTGAAAGTGAGCAAACATTACAATTTAAACCATGAGCAAGTACCACCCTTTTTCAAACATAACAAACAGTTGTCGTCTATATATTACATGTTGTCTTGTTTCAAAATACACAGTTGACTATTATTTGCATATACCTAAGAAACCAACCTCTAACAAAAACCAAGGAAAAAGGAAATGGACCACCAAAGGAACTAGGCTACCACCACGACTTTTCCTTTGTCAACCATCAATGGACTTAAAATGTTAGTAGCGTAGAGAGCCTAATTTCTAACAAAGTGCAGTGAGTAGTAAAATTAACACGTTACATATAACTAGCATTCTAAAAAAGCAGTTCATGTATGCATGAATAGTAGTGATGAAACATTGCTTGAAAACATAACATATAGTAAAAGCAGGTGTTAATTGCATAGTAGATTAACATTATTATGGGTAGTTTATACGTATTTTATAGAAGTTTCGTAGGAAGTAAGTATATTTGTTCATATTTAGTTGCATGGGCATTTATGATATGAATTGCATGTTTCATTGCATTTGAGAATTGTTAAGTGTTGTTTATAGCATTTTTATGAGAAAAGGATGTCTGAGGTTTTTAGTGTTTGTGCAGGTTAGGAATGAAGCGACGTGATGATTAGAACATAGAGAAGCAAAGAAAAATTGAAAACATGAAGGAACAAAGAATTGCCACAGTCACTGAACGACTGACTGAGATAATTGGGAGAAAAGCCAACGAAAAAACAAAAAAAATCATGTCACACAAGTTACCGCAATAATCAGCACAGTGACCGCAGTAACTAGAAGGGAAATTTTGGAATGGATCAGTGACCAAGGTCACTAACCGCGGTCACCAAAATTCAAGAATTCGTGTTTTGATTTGTGTTGAGATTACCACAATCAATAACCATGGTAATACGATTAAATTGTAATTTTCTTCTTTTGTTTAGTTTTTTTAAGTTGTCTAATATATATAGGATAAGGTATTATGGTTTAGGGGTTCAGACCTTCGAAAAATAATTGACTTTGATGGCCAATAGCAGACGAAGACCGAAAACAATGAAGAATTAAAGATTGAAGATCAAAACTTGCATATGATGTTTTGTGTTCTTTATTCTTTGATGTTTGAACAAAATACTATGTCTAGCTAGTCAATTTAAAGTCTAGGATATAAATTTCTATTGTAGGATCCTAAGATTTAGTATTCCAATTAATTGATTTTGATGTTTTGTTTTATATTTTGGGTGTTTAATGCTTATTGTTTACTAGCCATGAACAATAAGATCACAAACTGTTAAACTACCTCAGGGGAGAGGTTTAATGGTTGGACTATCATAATATAGACCTAGATCAATTAATTGATTGGGAGGTTGTCGATTGTTAAGGAGGTTGCACGTGATTACTATTTGCAAAGCATTAGATTGTTAACTATGCGCCTCGGGAGAGGATATTAGGGAATAAGACCAATAGGTATTAAGGTGCCTCGAGAGAGGGCTTTGATGGTAAGTGCTAGAATCTACGTAACTAGGAGTTTAATTAATTGGAATATGAATTGAGGGTGAGAGCAAAAGAATTTACTATTCTAGATAATTAATCAAAGTAGTTATCAAAACAGAATTTCATTGCTTTCCATTATTTTCAATGCAAATTAGGATTTTAACAAACCAAACTCACTTAATAGCCTTAATAAAGTGAATCCTAATACTAGATTGAGATTTAAGATTAGTAACTACTATTTGTTCCCTGAGGACGATACTCGGTCTCTACCGGATATTACTATTGCGATCCCATACACTTGCAGGATTGTCAACAAGTTTTTGGCATCGTTGCCGAGGAACGATGTTAATTGTCTTAAAACCAATTGAACTTAGTTTAGTTTTAAATAAGGTAATTTTTAATTTTTTAATTTTTGTTTTGATTACATATATTTTCTTTTGAACTTCATTGAATACATGTGATCTGTGTTTTCTTGTGGTGTTTCAAGTTTCGCATGAATAGAGATTCTTTTGAATTGCATGATGCAAATTTGTTCAAGACCATTAAGAAAATTCAATTAGAAGCCAAAGGACGTGTGTCAACTTTGGCTGACAGTGGAAATTCGGGTGTTGGGAATAATGAAGAGGCACCGTTACGGGATTTCTTCAAACCCGTATTGAACAACAGTTATTCCAAGATAGCCTAGACTCTGATTAATGCTAATAACTTCAAGCTAAAGCCTTCCTTGATTACAATGGTGCAACAGTAACAGTTTGGGGGTTCAGTAATAGAAGATCCTATGGCACACCTCAATTCTTTCATCGAGATATGTGACACTGTCAAGATGAATGGGGTAACAGAAGATCAATTGAGGCTAAGGCTTTTCCCTTTCTCTCTAAGGGATAAAGCTAGGAATTGGTTGCAAACGTCACTTCCAGGAAGCATTACCACATGGGAGGAAATGGGTCAAAAATTCCTCCATAAGTATTTCACACAGCTAAGTTTCATCAATTGCGGGGTGAAATCAGCCCATTCAAGCAATCTGAATTCGAATCTCTTTATGAAGCTTGGGAGAGATTCTAAAACTTATTGAGACAATGCCCACAACACAAATATGTCGCGTGGCTTCAAATTCAGATGTTCTATAATGGACTCACACCACCTACTAGAGCCTTGGTAGATTTTGCAGTCGGAGGTTTGTTTATCGGAAAGTCTAATATTGATGCCACCCAATTCATTGAAGATATGGCAGAAAATGCCTTACATGCCCAAAATGCCGCCATGACTCATTCGTTGAACTTAGTAGAGGAAAAGAGCAGCAATGGACATTTTTCGAATTTGCAAAATTAGCCAGTTCATGCAATAGCAGAAGTGAACAAAACACCTTTTGCTAGAGAAGCCTCTATTGAACAATTGAACGCCATGAATAGATATAGTAGTTATCAAGGTCCATCTGGAGGGTATAATGTTCCAAAGTACTCTCATTCGGGAATTAGGATTCATGAAAACTTTTCTTATGCAAATAGTAGGAATGCTCAGCAACTTCTACTAGGTTTTGTGCCACAACAACCCCTACAAGATAAGAAGCCCTGGTTAGAAGACAAGTTAGACGAGATGATGAATATGCATACTAGGTTCTTCAAGGAATTGACAAGGAGAGTGGACAAGAATGATAGCAGTGTCTCTGGCATTGAAATTCAAATTGGAAATATAAATGCTACAGTCAAGAGCCTAGAGACACAAGTAGGCAGCTAGCACAAATAGTTTCAAACTAGCAGTACAACTCATTCCCTAGTAACTCATTCCCAAGGAGAGTTGCAAGGCATTGATCTAGAAGTGGAAAAGAAGTTGCAAGTCCACCTCACCCAGTTAACCTATCTACTGAAATTGAATAAATTGATAATTCTGAGAAGGATGCTCCGAGTCCATCAGCTGAATAGCCTGAACTTCTACAGAAGACACAAGGGAAACCTAAGGGGATTACTATTCAAGAGGGCAAACTCCTTGAACCTCCGCCATTGCCATTCTCTCAAAGGTTTCAGGAAAAGAAGTTGGATGACCAATTTACTAAATTTCTGGATATGTTCAAGAAGATACACATTAATATTTCCTTTGCAGAAGTTTTATAGCAAATGCCTAACTATGCCAAATTCATGAAGAAGATTATGTCAAAGTAGAAGAAGCTTGAAGAATTTGAGACAATGAAGCCAACTGAAGAATGCAGTGCAATCCTTCAGAGAAAACTTTTTCAAAATTTAAAAGATCTAGGAAGCTTCACCATTCTATGCAATATTGGGTCAGACGTCTTTGAGAAGGCACTCTATGATTTGGGGGCAAGCATCAATCTCATGCCCATGTCAGTGTGTAGGAGGTTGGGCATGTCAGAGATTAAACCTACCACAATTACTCTTCAACTTGCAGACAAATTTCTTACCTATCCACAAGGTATAATTATAGATGTTTTGATGAAGGCGGATAAGTTCATATTTCCTGTTGACTTTGTTGTCTTGGATATGAAAGAAGATGGTGAAATTTTGTAACACCCCACCTCCCATGCTCGGGCCCACATCATCCAAATATATCTTACTTTGATATTTTTGGGCCGCCTAAGACGCAGGCCCATGTTACGTTATCGTTATTCCATATTCATAAGATAACCTATGTACAATAATCTATGTACAAATAAATCTATGATGCCATGAAATAAAATAAATCCTTTATTATGAAATAAAGAAATTCAAGGGTTACAACAAAATGAAATAATAAATGAATTTGGGCACAAATGCCCTACAATGAAATTAAATAAAATTTTTCATATATTAAAATTACACCCAATCAGCCTTGATAATTAAATTTCTGTAATATTAAAAATAAAGGGTGAGCTATGAAGCCTAATAAATCATCCCAAATATTTAATTCATTATTTTGACAAAATAAAACATGCATAGCAACCACTTATAAGGAATTAAATGATTCAACAAATTTATTATTTTCTATTGTCATTAAAGACCGAAAGGATACCCCCTTTGCATTCCAACCCTAGGAAAAGAGCTATTATATTAAACTCAAACCCATTGGAGTGAGGTAGGATCAATTTCAAACCCTTTAGGACCTCACAACCTCTATTTGGAATGCTCACGATGCAAATTCGGCCCCATGTCGGTACGTGGTTAAAATCGTTATTTAATCTTTTATTAATTGTTAGAGCATAACAAATAACTATTTAAAAATAATTTAAACATTTCAATGGTATAACATTACACCACAGATCAACATTTAAAATAAAACAAGAATGATGAATTTCGATTTTTGATATAGAAGATCTTAAAAGACGCAACTGCAAAACATACTTTCTCAGTCATGAGCAATATAATAATTTAACTACATAAATTAAAAAGACGTGTAAAATAAGACTAAGCTAACCACACAAGCAGACATTATATATATATATATATATATGTATGTATGTATGTATGTATGTATGTATGTATGTATGTATACCCATATATTACTACGTGCCTATTATTAATACATATATCAATTGTAATTAATTAAAATATATATACATGTGGTTATATTAATGTATGTACATATACGTCTACATCAATTAATCAATTAATTGCATATTTCTACATTAATCAACTCAAGATAATATGTCAAATATATATATATATATGCACCAATTAATAAAATGTCACATTTATAAGCATAGATTGATATATACACATGTGTCTATACCAATTAATTAATTAAATCACACACACATGCACACACACACGCGCGCACACACACACACACACATATATACAAAATAATCGCGGTATTACATTCTACCTCTCTTAAAACGGATTTCATCCTCAAAATCTATCACTAGGCTACTTGAGTGTCATTTGATCGAGCGCTTCTAGTAAAAAGTTCTGTGTACTTATCCTGTATTTCACTTTCTAATTCTCAAGTAGCATCTTCTATTCCATGGTGTTTTCAGAGGACTTTGACTAAGGGAATATGTTTTGTTCTCAAGTTTTGTACCATGCAATCTAGAATCCTAACCACCACTTCTTCGTATGTGGCATCATTTTGGATGTCCACTTCTTCCCAACGGATTATGTGGGCGGGATCTGGTTCGTATTTCTTGAGCATTGATAAATTAAATACATTGTGGATTGAAGACATCGATTTGGAAGGTCTAACTCACTGGCACATTAGCCGATCTTCCTAAGTATTTCGAAGGGTCCAATGAATCTAGGTGTTAGTTTTCCTTTGATTCCAAATCATTTCATTCCCTTCTGAAGGCTGATGCTTAGAAACACTTTATCGCCTAAGTGGAATTCTAGAGGTCTTCTTCTCCTATCAACGTAACTTTTCTGTCTATTTTGAGTAGTCAGTCGCTTTTGAGTTTGTTTTATATGTTTGTTCATCTCTTGCACGAGATTTTGCCCAGTAAGAATGTGATCCTCAAGTTTAGCCCAACAAGTTGGTGATATGCAGGGCTTCCTATAAAGGGATTCGTATGGAGCCATCCTTATACTTGCCTGATAACTATTGTTATAGGCAAACTCCGCCAGGTGCAAGTACTTATTCCAATTCCCTTTGAAGTCAAGAACGCAAGACCTCAACATATCTTTTAGTATCTGGATGACTCTTTCAGATTGGTCGTCCGTCTGAGGGTGAAAAGTCGTACTTATGGTGAGTGTAGTGCCTAGTTCCTTCTGTAGACTTTTCCAAAATTGTGAAGTGAAACGAGTGTCTCGATCTGACACTATTGTCTTTGGTACCCCATGAAGGCTTACTATCTCTTTCACATAGAGTTTACCTAGTTTACTAACTTCGTTTGTGGATCTAATGGGCAAGAAATGTGCCACTATAGTGAGACAATCCACAATCACCCAAACAGTATCTTTCCCTTTCTGATTTTTGGGTAACCTGCTGACAAAATCCATGGCGATGTTGTCCCACTTCCATTTTGGGATCAGAAGTGGTTGTAACAGTCCAGAGGGCTTTCAATGTTTCACCTTTACCTACTGAAAGGTTAGGCACTTAGAGACATACTTGACCATATCTTTCTTCATATCTCTCCGCCAATAGGTCTTTCGGAGATTTAGATACATCTTATCTCCTCTAGGAACCATCGTGTACTTTGTTTGATGAGCTTCGTCTAGAATGGTTTGCCTACGCGGTCCATTTTGCGGTATACAAATTCTTTCTCTAGCCTTAAGGTACCTTCGGCATCCATTCTAAAGTCGGTATGCCTACCTCGTTGAATTCCTTCAATAAACCTTGTGAGCCATTTGTTTTGCCTTTGATCTTCCTGAATCTGATGTAGAAGATTCGATCGACAAGTCATATTATATAGATAAGCTCGTTCTTCATTTAATGTTATGCCCATCTTGAAGTTTTCGATAATTTGATACATCTGACCCTTTTCCTCCTCTTGTTTGCTAAATTTTCTACTGAGGGCATCTACTACTACATTGGTTTTTCTTGGATGCTAGTGGAGTTGAAAATTATAGTCTTTAAGGAATTCCATCCACCTACGCAGCCTGAGGTTCAATTTTTTCTAGGCATAGATGTATTTCAAACTTTTGTGATCTAAAAACAGGTCGAACCTCTCACCATACAGGGAATGTCTCCATATCTTCAAGGCAAACACTATAGTCGCTAGTTCTAAGTCATGTGTTAGATAGTTTCGTTTATGAATCTTTAGTTGTCACGAGGCATAGGCAACAACCTTTTCTTTTTGCATTAAGACTACACCCAATCCCTTGTGTGAAGCATCTGTGTACAGAATATACATGATGCCATGAGTCGAAATGACTAAAATAGGGGCCAAAATCAATTTCCTCTTTAGTTCTTGGAATTATTGTTCACACTTCTCATCCCAATTGAACGAAACTTCTTTTCTGGTTAGTCTAGTCATAGGTTATGCAAATTTGGAAAAGTCTTGAATGAATCTTTTGTAGTATCCAACTATGCCCAAGAAGCTTCAGATCTCTATAACCTTCTTAGGTTGTTTCTAATTTATGACAGCTTCCACCTTTTTAGGATCTACAGAAATACCTTCCACTAATACTACGTGACCAAGAAATTTGACCATCTTCATCCACAATTCACATTTGCTATACTTGGCATACAGTTGGTGTCTTCTGAGTGTTTCTAACATGATCCTCAGGTGCTTTAAGTGTTCCTCTTTGGACTTGGAGTATATTAGGATGTCGTCAATGAATATCACTACAAACTGGTCAAGGTATTGCCTAAATACTCGATTCATTAAGTCTACGAATGTTGTCAGGCATTGTTTAAACCATAGGGGATTACCATAAACTCGAAGTATCCATATTGAGTGCTAAAGGTAGTCTTGTGAATGTCTGATTCACAGATCCTCAACTAATGATATCTTGACCTAAGATCAATTTTGGAGAAATGAGTCACTCCTCTCAATTGATCAAATATGTCATCTATCATTGGTAAAGGGTACTTGTTTTTACCGTCGCCTAATTTAGTTTTCGATAGTCAACGCAGAGTCTCATAGATCTGTCCTTCTTTTTTACAAGCAGTACGAGAGCTCCCCAAGGTGATTTACTTGGTTTGATGAATCCTTTCTCCTGGAGCTCATCTAGTTGAGCCTTCAACTCAATTAATTCTACTGGTTGGTTCCAGATTGGAGTTCAATCTCGAACTCGACAGCTCTAGTTTGTGGTAGTCCTAGTAAGTCACCAGGGAATATATCTTCATAGTCTCAAACTACTTCTAAGCTCTTGATCTCTTTCTGTCCTTCAGAGTCCTTTGCTAAGAGTGTTTGGAGGTCATCCTTCTGCCTTAAGCATTTCAACATGGCCATCATTAGGCTCCTAGGCAACCTATGAATATCACCATTAATTTTAAAGGCTTCTCCTGAGGGCAATGTTATCATCACTCTTTTCTTGGGACAATTGATTTGCGCATGGTACTAGTCCAACTAGTCCATACCCAATATCACATCATGCCCGTGGAATGGAAGTACTCGGAGATCGGTCGAAATCAACTTATCCCCGAATCTAAAATCACATGTACGCATTCTCTTTACAGTGATAGTAGTTTCTATGGGTGTGGATACGTTTAAGGTTATAGGCAAGGTTTTTGTTACTAGCTATAACCTATTAACCAATTCTTTCGAAACAAAAGATTTCGTAGCACCCAAATCAAACGATAGTTTTACAACAACATTAAATAATAGGAATGTACCTTCTATCGAACTACTCGGTGTGTTCTTAAGAGTTGGTTTTATTGGCCTACTATGCTTAAAGATGCTTACCAATTTGTGAAGACATGTGAAGCTTTCCAAAAACAAGGTAACATCTCACAAAGGAATGAAATGCCTCTTAATACTTTCGTGGAAGTCAAATTATTTGATGTATGGGGCATTGACTTCATGGGACCCTTTCCAACATCTAATGGGAAATAATATATATTGTTGGCTGTTGACTGTGTCTCCAACTGGGTAGAAGCAGTTGCTATTACCAAGAATGATGTCAGGGTTGCATTGAAGTTCCTTTCTCGTAACATCTTCTCTTCTTTTGGAACACCACGAACAATTGTGAGTGATGAAGGTACACATTTCTGCTATAGAATATTGAATAACCTTCTCACCAAGTATGGTGTGCGATACAAAGCTTCCTTGCCATATCATCCTCAAACAAACGGACAAGCTAAAGTGTCGAATAGAGAAATCAAAGCTATTCTGCAAAAAACTGTTGGCACTAAGCGCAAAGATTGGGCATTGAAATTGGATGATGCGTTATGGCCTTATAGAAAAACTTCAAAACTCCCATCAAAATGTTGCCTTATCAGCTTCTATATGAAAATCTTGTCACCTGCCATGCGAGTTAGAACACCAGGCTTATTGGGTAATAAAGAAGCTTAACTTTGATGCAAAAGCTTGTGGGGAGAATCATCTACTCCAATTGGTGGAACTCGAAGAATTTCGACGTGAAGCATTTGAAAATAAAACTATCTACAGGGAGAGAACAAAGAAATGGCATGACAAGCTGATTGAAAAGAAAGAGTTCAAACTGGGACAACAAGTATCAATATTCAATTCACAGCTTCATTTGTCCTCGGGTAAACTTAAATCTCGCTGGTCGGACCCTTTTCTTGTTACACACGTGTTCCCTTATGGCGTCGTAGAAGTTCAAAGCCTAGTGGATGGACATAAATTCAAGGTGAATGGTCAAAGATTGAATATCTTTGATGGAGGACCAAAGCAGACTGCGGAGTTGATAGCACTAAGAGATTAAATCATTGTATCTACGTTGAGCTAACAACGTTAAATAAAGTGTTGAATGGGAGGCATCCCATTAATTTTTGTTTTTATTTGCTACTATTTTTGTTTGTTATTCTTAATTTCCTAAGGGGCATGATACTTTTTTTGTTTTTTTTTTTTGTTTAGGATGTAGTTCAATCTAAAAAAAATTAGCATTATATACGTTTGGGTGACCATGGTCACCAGTAACATTACTGGGGCCTGCGTTCTAGAGATCGCAGTCACTAGAACACAACAAAACAAGCAGTTGAGTTACTAAGGTCATTGACCACGGTAACCATACGACTCCCCATCTGAATTTTCATGCAATTACCGCAGTCACTACAAATTGACCACGGTAACTGCGTCTTTTAAAACCAAAAAACCACCATTTTTGCACATTCTACGGTGGTTTCTATTATTTTTCTTGCATCTTCAACCCGTTTTTTAGCATTTCTTCACTCTATCTCAGCAATGTAAGTTCTTTTATTTATTTTTATGCTATTTCCATCCTTTAATCTTGTCTTTAGGATAGTTTCATGCATATTTGAGCATTTAAAGCAAGTTTTTTCATATTTGTTTTCCATTCTTCATGCCCTTTTTCATTTTTTTGAGTTTTGCATTGTTAACAGTCCTAAATCAATGTGATGAACATGATTTTTACTCTTTAGCTCTTCTATTAAGTAACCAAGAGGATTTGGATGCTCCTATTGTATTGAACAGAGTACCAATGAGTGTTTGCATTGCCCTGTGTTTGATTTTTTGATATTTGTATGGGCTTTAATGGGTGTTAGCCTATTTTCTACTGCTGCAAATGCTTATGTCATGGGGATTAATTGAGCTAACATATCCTTTATGGAAGTTGATTTAGATTGTTCTGCTTATTTCCTATATTTATTACTTATTCAAAGAGGTTTTCCTTGCCTACTAACATTGATTACAGCCACCAAGAATGAAACACCCTATATCGAAAGCTAGACAAGCACTAGCCCCTCCTGCCCCTGAAGATAGGCAACACTTCAAGTCAGGGGTTGCAAAACAACGATACACAATTATATGTGATAGCCACCACCTAATTCTGGAGAGGAACATCATGCTAATGACTAAAGAATGTAACTTGGGCATAGATACAATTGTAGCCTCTCGTCACTAGGAGAAGTTGATTAGCACCCATGCTACTACATTCATTTCATTAGTCTAAGAATTTTAGGCAAATGCTGCTAAAAGGGAAGGTTCAACAGTTTGGGTTCATAGTAAATGGGTCTAGTTTAGTGTAGCTGCAATTAATGAAGCTTATGGACTACCTCCAAACATACATGATCAATACTTTGCCCATTTGTAATACCCTGAATTCTCTATAGTCAATTAAATGAAATTTATCATTTATTCAGTAAAATTTGGGTGCAAAATGAAACCAGGCTCATTTTGGGGCTAAATTTGGCAGATTTTCAAAAGTCTCATTTGGTAACTCTTAGGGATCCAAAACAACCTGAAATGAAGTAAGGTGACATGAACCAACTAATTGGACAACATATCAAGGAATTAGAACAATTGGTCAAGATTAGGGTTTTCATTTGCCAAACGCCCTTCAGGGTATCCAAATTAGAAAGAATTGGCATTTAGGGTACTTTGGAAAATCAAAATCACCTGAAATGAAATGGGATGACATGAACTAACAAAATAGACGACATATCCAAAAATTAGGACAATTGGCCAAAATTAGGATTTTCATTTGTCTAGTGACTTCAGTGGGTTCTAAATAAAGAAAGTATGTGAAAGGAAAATCACTTTGGGTCAAACTATACCTTAAATTTTTTATTAAGTTCATGTGATTCCAAAATTATAAATTAAAAATCATAATTCCTTGTAAATAAGGAGATATTAATTTTTAATTGATTTTTGTGAACCCATGAATGCATAACCACCCCTAAACATGTGCATGTTAAATGGGTGGAACACCTGATCATGTACACCCTCACCCTACCCAATTATATGAGATGTAATGCAATGTTTGGAAACCATGAAGAGTGGTTCCATGCCTATTATTTTTGATGATTTGATGATTTAAAGAGATATAGAAAAGTTTTCTATATACATGAGAACACAAAAGAAAAAAAAATAGAAAGCCTCCATGAGCTCAATTAAGGATGGTATCTCATGTTGATTCAAGAGCCTAGATTGAAAGTTTGGAACCATGATCATGTGTCCATCAAATTTAGATCATGTACACATTAATCAACCATGTTGGACGTCCAAGGAAGGAATAACAAAGTTTCCATGTACTATACACACATGGTATACAAGCAAATGAACTCAATTAACAAGTTGTCGATGTGTGACACTTAAAAAAATAAAGGAAACAAAATCAGTAAGTGATCACATTATCTAAATCATGTGCATAAGAGAAAATAGGAAAGTTTTCTATTCAAATATACACTCACAAAGAGAAGGAAAGATTCCTTGCTCACAAGATCTCACCAAATTAGAAACTCCCATTTATGCTCCCTCATGATGCCAAAAAGAGGAAAGATCCAAGATATGCACACATGTACACTTATTAAACTAGATATGCTCACAAAATCTCTTCAAAGAGGATGTCCTAACTGATATAGGAACCATTCCAAATTTGGTTTTATGATCACACTTAAATATGAAAACACATATATGCTCACACGTGAATAGAAAGCCTTAATAGTCCCAATTTCCAAACCATGAGCACACTTGCCCTATCATATGCAAACCATCCCATGAGTGTTTGGAAACTTGCCCAACCTTGTGAGCTGCCCAAACTGACCTAGACGTCCCCCCTTGTGCTCATGAACATCTATATAAACCCCCTCTTGCTCACATTCCTCTCATCCCAAAGCAAAGAGTTGAAACTTCCATTTTTGTTTGTTTTTGCCCTCTTCTTGGCACCTCTTCTCACTTCTCCTTTCTCTCTTGTGTGAGAAATTCCGATTTCAGTGTTTTAGAGAGTGGTTTGAAGTGATTTTCACTGAGGTTTGAAAGTGTTAGACGTTGGGAAACTTTGCTGAATTTTTGGGGAAAGAACCACTGCTAAGATGGAGGGAATTTCTAGAACACTATCTTCTTATTTTGAATTCCTAGCATGTTCATGCATGTTTAGTTTAGATTTTAGCATGTTTAATATCAGTTATTAGCATGTTTAATCATGTTTTATATTCAGTTTAACATATTTTTATGTTCTAATCACTTATGAGAGCATGTAATGTTTAGAATCCATGTTTAGGATTTATTTTAAAGTTTCAAGCATGTCATATGATGTTTCCATACTTTCTTGGTTGTTTAAAATTCTAAGATTTATATTCTGAATTTCTTTTCATGATTATGTGATTTTAAACATGAGAAAGTGAAGATAAGAACCACGTACTGTCATAGTGACTCGTATGAGTGCTATGGGTGTTCTTAACACATGCTTGGAGTGTGTGGTTGCAAAGTGTAACTAAGGGATACTTGGCATGTGGCATCTAATGGAAAATAATAAAAAAAAATGTCTTTTCACCCTAAAGAGGGGTATCTAAATTAAGAACATTAAGGGAGTAGAACCCCTTTCAGTCATAACGTAAACTTGAACCAATTTAATGTATGAATCACTTAATGTTTGAAAGTGTGTGAATTTGGATGTGTTAGAAATTTGAAATAATAAGTTAGTTGTTTGATGGATGATCTACTGGACTGTATGCTCAACCCTACTCTTTATTTTTTAGGAAATTGAATCATGAAGACTATGAAAATCTAATAGTAGCTATATTTAAAAAGTTTTTATTTTTGGAAAGTTTTCTATTTAATGTAAAGGCATGTCGCCAAATTTTGAATAAGACTTCCATTAAGTTTTTATTTTAAGATTTTGAGTTATGTACTCTTGATTATAAATTCAATAATATACTTCTTTATTTTTTTTAATAAATAAAGAGTTAGAAATATTCATTTTCTTACTTGTAAGGCCTTATTGTAACACCCCAACCCCCATATCTTTTAATTAGTGTTCATTGCCACTGTTCTCTTGACAGTGGACTTAACAAAACGGCGGGTCGGGCTAGTGCTACATTACAAGTGACACACACTTGTTCTTTTCTTTTCAATATCTCGTGCCTTTGTATAAAATTCAAGAATACGAAATTTTGAATAAAATCAAGGTAAATTAAAAGAGGTAAAGAAATTCAAACTATTTTATTCATAATAGAAATTGAGAATACAAAACTCTTAAAAAAAAATTGTTATAGCGGAAGACTTCAAAATACTTTTTAGTAGAAAAGCATAAAAAACTTTGGGCAATATGCCTTAAAAATTAAAAAAATATATATAATACTGTAAACACTTTCTAAGAAACTATCTATATTCAACTGCTTCATGTGTTCATATTCCTGAAAAATAATAAAGGAAGGAGTGAGCACATAGCCCAGTGGATCTTTTTCGAACAACCATCTTTCATATTCAAACTCATAACACAATCATAATTCAAACGCTTGCAATCATTAAGCGTTTCAAACAACAATTTAATTAAGTCGAGTCTCATACCAAAGGGCTTTTAATCCCTTGATGTTCTTAACAAAGTACCTCCTTAGAGTGAAATATAGCTTTTCTTAGCCAATTTCATTGGACTTTTGGACTTCAAGGTAACTTACCCACCAACCAAGTACTTTGGTCTTAAAACCATATGAACTAATCATATGAAAAGAACATCCATAGTGTCGACATGACCACTATGATGGTACGTGGTTATTATCTCCATCATCTTTGATTAATTCTCATATCATGATCTCATAAAATAAACTTCAGAATATGAAATCAAACTAAAATTCATAATATACCCAGTCAATTCATGATACACTCATAAAACATGCATCATACTTTAATTTAAAAGCATAAGCATGATACTAACATGGCATGGATGATATGATTTCTCAAACATGAATCAAAGCTGAAATACTGAAATAAACATGTAAAATTCTAGAACTGAAGTTGAAAATCTTTGAATTCAGTGAAAAACACACAACAATGAGTATGCCATGAATTTAAATAAGCACAGAAGGGTGTTCTAGAAATCACTTCCACCTTGTGACGCTTTCTTCCTGAATTTCAGTAGCAATTTCCCCCACGTACTAATGCCAATGAAGATCGCCCAATTTAATTCTCCAATTCGAGAGCGTCTCACACACACAAGAAGGGAAAGATGGGAAAAGGTGCTAAGAAGAAGGCTTTGAGAAAACAAGAGGATCATTCAACTCTTATTTTTTGGAATGAATGAAATTATGAGCCTAAAGGGGTTTATATAGGTTTTTCAAGGGAGAAAATTAGAAAGTTTTGTGTCCTTTGAATAAAACACCCTAATTCTCACTAATTTCGTACTTTCTAATTTTTGGAGCAAAATGAGTATTTTTCAAAATTTTTTCGAATTTTAGAAATATTTTTCAGCATTTAGAAACTATTTTTCAGAATTTTCGGATATTTTTTTTTGTATTTTTCGTTAATTTTAACGTAATTTTCGTATTTTAAATTTCAGCTTTATTCTGGTTCTTTGGATTTTCCTCGAGACACGCATTCGAATTTGATTGGAGCTATTAGATTCATCTCGGATCAATCAAAAGAAATCAGATTCTCAATCTCAACCGTTGGATTTCCTCGAGCGCATCAACGATCGCGATCTAATCAAAACAGCTTTGATCTGAACTGTCCGATGATCCTCGAGCGTGTCTACGTTCGCAATCTAATCACGAAGCTTTGATCTTCGACGTTGGATGCACCTTGAGCGCAGCACCAGATGATCATCTTACCATGAGCACGAATCCTGGTCGTTCGATAATCATCGATTTCAGTGTTCGGATCTAGTTCACGATCAACGAACTTTCTTCTGGCCGCACAATCATCCTCGAGTTACGTATGCGAATCTCTGGCCGTTCGATCTTGATGATCCAGTGCACGCAAGCGTTCATTTTGGCTTTAATCCCATTCGTTAAATTTTGGCAGATTGTTTTTGGACCATAGGATGCATTTTAAGTTTATTTTTTTATTTTTCAGCTAAATTTCTTACTTTCTTTTCGAATTTTTGCTAAATCTCGATCCCGATTGACTTTCTAATCCTGTTTTCATCAAAAATTACACATATCCTTGTATTTTTGGCTATGATATCCTATTTTATGCATTATAATCATATTTTTTCTTCCAAAAATCCC
>JAJIYU010000494.1:0-50020 GCA_030144865.1 Tinospora cordifolia
CTTCTATGCTAACTAATTAATTGCATACCAATGACAAATATACATATATGTATTTATATATAAATATATACGTATATGTGTTTTAAATTCAAGTTTCGGTTATTACGTCACAAAATTTTAGGTATTACAAGCCTAGACTTCAATTTTGAGACTTGGACATAACCTTATACTTCTCAACTAACTATAGGCTTCCAAAGGTTTATAATAATAGTATTTGCTTAATCTTGTATACTATTTAATTATAAAAATAAACCATTAATTTTTTTAAAAATTGTTCTTGTTATGAAATAAAAGAAAATTATTAGAAGATCGAGATTATAAGAAAACAAACTTGAGAGAATAAAAATAGATGAAAGCTTTTCGTTCTCTTAATAATAGGTTTAATTCTAACCTTGGTACAATCTTTATAATGTAAGCACCCCTTTATATAGATTTTAAGAATAAAGAGTTACATCAGTTATAATTGTAATATTTAAATAATTTTATTAATTTAAACATAATAAAATTTAAGAATTATAAAATTTTAAATACTAATGGGTTACAAAGTACTAAATAGTAGTAGTTATAAAAATATTCAAGATAATTATTTATAACAGTTCTCACAAATATTTTCATTTTCTTTTTTTCATTTATTAATTTATTTTACTTTTGAATTTTTATTGTATAATTTTATATCATCTTTATATCACTTTTTCTAATTTAAAGTTTGCATTTTGTTTGGAAAAAATATTTTACAAATACGAGAATAAACATTTAAATACTCATTTTTAACAATAGTATATTTTATTTAAATACCTAAAAACTACATTCTTATAGTTAATTATAAGAACCATTAATTATTTCAAAAAATTGAGCCTAAAATTCTTTTTTTTTCTCCTATTTTAGTATATTCAAAGCATAGTAATTTTTTTTTTAATTGCAAACTTCAAAAAATTTTAGTTAATAGCAAATAACCTCTAGCTCAAGTTGTCATTGTATTTCTCATAACGGCATGAACGTATAAAGGAACTTACACACATTTATTTAGTTATAAAATTAAACAAATAATTTAAACAAAATGTGCTCAAAAATATTTTCTATGCAATATTTTTTTCTATCTTCTTTTAATTTATTTTTGATTTTTTATTTTGATTGACCGACAGACATGGAAGATTCTAGAAACAGTAAATGAAACACATGATGTGTCCCACAGATGCTACTACCAGATGGCAGAAACCCACAATGAAGATGGCGACAAGCTAAAATGGCACCATTCTCTCTTTTTTCTTCACTGTCCACATCACTCAATATCCATTAAATTGTCTCCAGAATTCTCCATTCCTTCTTTTCTTCATCCTCATCCTCATATTCATTCATTCGTTTTTCCTTTCTTCTTCAATCTCACGTATCAAACAAAGAAGAAAAAATAAAATAAGTAAAAATTTGTCTTTGCTTCAAAATTAACCAGAAGCCATAGTTTTGATGGAGGGCGTTACAGTGAAAGTAGAAGAAGAGCTAGTAGAACTCGTTAATGGCCGGGGTAATGGAGGAGGTGGGTCGTCTTCATCATCATCTTCATCACCATCTGTGGTGTCTCCTCAACCATTGGAGGGCTTACACGACTCGGGTCCTCCTCCGTTTCTCACAAAAACATTTGAAATGGTGGAGGATCCTGCAACCGATGCCGTCGTCTCGTGGAGCAGTGGTCGCAATAGCTTCATTGTCTGGGATTGTCACAAATTCGCTTCTACCCTTCTTCCCAAATTCTTCAAACACAGCAATTTCTCCAGTTTCATCCGACAACTCAACACTTACGTACGTTTCTTCTACCTCCGCCTTCTTTTTTCTGGAGATTCACTCGTTTCGAAATCCCAGTCTCAATGTCGTTTCACTGCTAACCATCACAGTCTTTTTCTATCTGGGAAGATATCATGGGTAGTAATTCATGTTATGTCGTATTCGTATTACTAGTTTGTCTGAAATTTTTATTGATTATGGTTTATTTTTTTATGTTCAGGGGTTTAAAAAGGTTGATCCAGATCGGTGGGAATTTGCAAATGAGAGCTTCCTAGCAGGGCAAAGGCATTTATTGAAGAACATAAAGAGAAGAAAAGATATCTGCAGGAATTTACAGAAAGAAGGAAGTAGTACTAGTTGTATCGAATTAGGACGATTCGGATTGGAAGGCGAAATTGAAAAACTGAAGCGAGACCGGCAGGTGTTGATGGTGGAAATCATGAGATTAAGAAGGCAACAGCAGGACTCGGTTGAGCAACTGACGAACATAGAGAAATGGTTGCAAGGAACAGAAAAGAAGCAGAAACTGTTGATGGTTTTCTTAGCAAGAGCTTTGAAGAACCCAGTTTTTATAGAGCAATTGGTGCAGAGATATCAGAACAAGAAGGAAGAATTGGGCAATGATGAGGTGATTGGGAAGAAAAGGAGACTAACCTCAGGCGGATACACAGGGAGTTTTCATGGAGGTGTGGTTTCAGTTACAGTTGATCATGGTGATGAAGTTGAGGATTACTTAATGAAACAAGAAGACCCAGAACTAGAACAAGAAGAAGAAGAAGAAGTAATGGGAATGGAATCAGATATAGAGACGTTCTTTTCCACTGCAATTGGCCAAGAATCTTCTCCTCCAACGACAATTCAACAAGGTAGAACAACTGGTTGTGATTCAATTCCTTGTGAAAGTGATGAAACTGGGTTGGATTGTGTGGGAGACGTGTTGTGGGAGGAATTGATGAATGAAGAAGTAATTATGGGAGAAAATGGAGTGGAAAATCAATCTGAACTTGATGTGAAAGTGGAGGATTTGGTTTCAAATCCATCAAATTGGGCAGGAGAAGAGGTGGAGGACTTGGTAGAGCAAATGGGTTTTCTTGTTTCAAAGCAATAAAAAAGAAAAAGAAAATGAAAAAAGCACATGGTTCAACTGACAATCTTTTCCTGGAGAGATTATTAACTTCCTGGACCTTGAACTGAAGCTTGATTTTAGTGCTGGTATTAGCAAGTGAAGAAGATGGTTAATAAAAGGGAGGAGATTTCTAATAAAAATACATCATATAATATGCAAAGTAAAATGTGACAGTAACATATATGTACATATTGTCCTTGTAGTTCTGTGTAACTATTTACTTACATTTGTATAGCGAGTGAATCATAACTACAGAAGTTTATGTAGAGGAAGCAAATGACAGGATCTCTGGTGTTTGTATGAATGACTTGTATGTGATGTTTTTTGGTAGATTTCTATAATTACACCTACTTTTTTGTGTATCATTTTTTGTCATTCATGTCCTGTTTTAATCATTAATTAGCAAGATTACTTCTTTTGATTCTCTTTTTAATTTTTGGAACAAATAGCCTCTTTTGTTTTTTTCCTTGATTTGTTTGATTGATTAAACTTTTTTTGTTTCTTTTATATACAAAATTTTAAGATTTTTAAAAATATTATTCAAAAAATTGCTACAAGAATCCAACCATGGTCGCCGTTGCCTAAAAATCAAAAAGTAGTCTACAAAAAATCCATGAGATAATTTATAAAAGCATCATTAGATCAAAATCAATGGAGAAAAATAACTTACAAATTGAAAATTCCCTGTCATATCTTTACAGATGAAACGAGGAAAATTAGGGAGGAAAAAAAAAGAATAAAAAAAGAAAAAAAGAAAAAGAGAAATAGTAAAGCTACAAAAAAAAGGTCGAGTAAAAGTAGAAGCATTACACTGCTCCAAGGCTGCAATTTCAATCAACACAAGAAACACACATTTTTGGTTCGAGGAGCGTCCCTATCTTCAAGGCCTCTCAAGAATGCCCTAATAGCAAGACGCTCCGAAGCATATGTCATGAAAGACGCTAACACCAGACAGCCCACAACTATCAAACCTAACCTGCAACAAATTATAGATATCTAGTTTTCAGATAAATATTTTCAACGCAATCTCCAAGAGAGAACCATCTTAAGTTTCCTCTATTTATCAAATTGTATTTTCACTTAGGTAAGGTTACAAACATACAATAGACCCGAAAGTGAGATTTATAAGTAATCTGACCCTTCTTAAAGACCTGCTGCTCATAGGCCAAAGCTTATGTACCAAATTTTGTAGTGTAAGGATCAATAGGTATTTCTATCATCAAGCATCTTACTCCTTTGAGGAAGATCCTGAGATACTATCCAAAACCGTCTATAGTAGGTGCTCTAGGTTTTGTTTTTCTTTTCTTTTGTCTGAAAAAAATAAATAAATAAATAGCTGGCAATATTCTTTTATCATTGCATGAAAATGAAAAATTCAATAGCAATCAAGAAATTCACTGACAACAGGTGATATCTATAAATGTGAGATAAAACTGCATTAGGTATCGAAGAAATGCATAAATCATGAAACAGCATTTAATAGACTAGGACCGCTGGCATATCTGAAAAGGCAGAAATTACCTCAAAAACAAAGCAGTAATTCCAAAAAGACATGGCAGTGAAGGAGCTGCAATAGCCAGGAAAGCCATTCCTAACCCATAATACCAACTTGAAATATTGCATGTGTCTACCTGCTTCAGATGACCTGCATCATGAAAAACAAAAATATAGGCATAATTAACACCTGGTATTTTAATGTCTGTGTAACATACGTGAAGATACCAGAAACTCAAACCTTTTCTGGAATTATCATCTAAAGAATCTGAATCTGGAGGGAATGATACTGTCTGAAATGATGTTGCCTGCCCCCATCGATAAACAAATTTAAGATAGCCTCGGAATGCCAGGAAGAATATTACAAATGTCCACTCATACATCAGCAACAAGCCAGTCCATGGCATTACTTGCCGAGGAACAATTGCAAGAGCAAGTGCAAGGGATACTACTGCAGCTATGAAGCAAACGAAAATAGATACTCCGCCCAAATAGAAAGGTACCTTTGCTTGTGTGCCATAACAGAACTGCAGCACATTACAAGCCAGAAGATCAAATTCAAATAACTCATAAATGATTACTAGTCATAATAACGTATGACCAGCCACCTCATGGTTGTTTAAACAACCATAATAGGAAGGTAGAGCAACCAAAAATTTCACTCCAAAAACCATGCAATTGCAACACCAAAGATGAATATAAAGAAGCCTCTTGCATGAAGCACTAGCAACATTGTCCAGAAGAATTTTAATTCAATTTTAACAACAAAAAGGCAAGAACAGAACATTAAGGGAGGAGGGCAGTTGAGGAAGGCAAGGTATGTCTTTAAATTATACAATACTAAATCTCCAATTGAAGAGCCTACTCTGGTTAACTGACACTGCATGTGTGTGTGGGGGCGTGTGCATGCGTGTGTGTGCATGCATGTGTATCTTGGTAACAGTCAAACAAAAATTGGAACCCACAAAAACATACCATCATGGAAGCCAATCATACAATGTTTCTGTCACATTGTTGAATACTAAATTCCATAAATTTTATAAAGATTGTCAACTCCAAAAGTGAAGAAGAAATTAGAGAATTAACATATAGAACCAGTCACAAATTAATCATGCAGCATATTGCTCTTTTCAATCGTGACAAAGAACTATGGAACTATGATGTGTTATTAACGAAACTAAAACTAACACAAAAATGATGAATTCAAGTTCAAAAATTTATTTGAAAAATATACACTCAAACTAAGAGAATATCTCACCTGTTCATGGGAATTGATTGTAGCTGATGATGACACAGCAAAAGACGAATAAGTAATACCACTACCAGCTCTGATTCTATAGTACAGATGCCTCACATTATCACATATTGAGCCCCTAATAAATACACTAAAGTCTCTCTGCATCTGTTTCAATAACATAAAGCATATATTAATCCCATGCTTTGTTTCATTAGATTTAAAAGAACACGTCAATCAGGAAGGCACCCTGACCTGGAAAAAGGACTGGTAATAACAAAAAAGCAGCAGACAAATAGGAAGAAGAAAAAGAAATTTGACTAGAAGATCTTCATTAGGATTCTTTCCTCCTCCAGTTCCTGGAAGGGATTCTTCAAGCTGCTCCCGAACATTCTGCAACATCAGAAAACAAAATCAATTATGCAAGAGATTCTGGTCTAGGTACTCTTTCTTTTGCCACTTTCTGTTAAAGGTGAAGCACATATCCAATTAAGGAAAAGTATGGCCCTTCACAAAGCCTGCCTAAACCTCCCAACTAGACCTGTCAAGCACCAATGCAAGCCCTTTTCGCAACACCCAGCCCCCAACTCCTCGAAAACAATATAAAAGCATGCTCACATGAACTCATAAGAAGAACCTATAGAATGCAAAGATGACGGTAAAGAAGTTCCAAAGAAGAAGAAAAATAAAAATTATATTAAAAAAGGAACCAACCTGCCAGACATCAACCGGTTTTAGGAGCCATGCTGTCCACCAGTCCCATGGTTTGAGGGGCCCAAGTGTGTAGTGAATAACCCGGAGTTCTTTCTCATCTACCATCCACTACATGCACAAAAAAATAAAAAAGCATACAAACAGATGCCAGGGAAAGATCAATGCAAATAAATAGGCAAATCAGAAGCAGAGAATGAAATCTTCATAAACTAATATCTTTCTATTGTAAAAACCAGTGAAGTACAAAAATAACTCTGACAGAGTTGGGACACTGCAGCTAACAAAAAACAGAAAGCATGTACTAAGTGGTACTTCATCATATGATTCATATAAGATCTACTGTCTAGATATCATCATGTACATCCAGAAAGCTATATGCTTTGGAAGAAGCTTGTACAGCAACAAGTTAGCTTTTATCATTTGGACAAGTTTCATTAGTCATCCTCAATAATCATCCACATGACCGGAGGTGTCACAAATGCAAATAGTATTTACTTAACTCAGAACACCTTATAGCATTAAGGGAACTTTGATCTATATCAGTTCACTTGTCAAACAACGTGATGATGATGACAATGACAACAACGCTGATGACAAAGATGGCAACGATAATGATAATAATGATGATGATGATGATATTACTGATAATAATAAGAATAACAATAAATCAACTCAACTAAGCCTTTTTCCTAATTATGAATCTGCTTCCTTCACTCTGTTCTATGAAAGAGCTAAAGTGACAATAATAATAACACTAACAACAACAATAATATTACACTGTTCATCAACATTTACAATCTCTAGAGTGCAAGTAGATTCTTGCACTTACTGTCCAAGAAATGAGAGACTAAGTATATTCTCTGATTATTCCTTGCTGCTCATTGAAATGATTTTTACACTCAATGCATCTTATCAAAATCTTAAAGAAAGAAATCTTTTCTAAGCTAGTCACTAGGCTCCAACATCAAGATTTGAACAAAAGCAGGGTTCTTCTACAGGCTAGTGCTAATCACGAAATAGGCAAGTTATGACGATTGACTATACTTGTCAAATTTTCCATATATTCTTCAATAGTGTGCACATATCCAACTTGCATGCTTTGTTGGTTAACCTATTGCTCTTCTGTTGAAGGACTTTTGGTGCAGCATGCATCAAGTATTGAAATGGTGTCAAGTCAGCTTTGCCTAATAGATAAGGGATGGGCCAATGCTTAATGCATTAGATAAAATGGTTTGACAAAGACCCTCTCATTGGTTGGGTGAGCCAACAACATGATTTTCAAAAGGCATCATTGAAAGTTGGAGTGTGCGTAAGTTAAACTAGGTCGACTCAGGGCCACAATTCACAACCATCCAGAAATTTTGGAAGTAGAAAACCTTCAACCATAAACTGGCCTGATTTAAACTTAAAGTATTACTATGGAACTAAATCCTTGCTAAATTAGGTCAATCAAGTTGTTTGGTAATATTTAACCTCTATAATGGCAATAATTGTTGCAATTGTTTTCACACTAAAAATGAGACTTAACCATTTTTGAAAAGTTTGAGCTCATTAAAACAAAAACATGAAAGGCAAATAGGAGAGGCAGTGTTCATTTCTCAATCTGAGGACATGTTCTATGTGTGCGTCTGTGTATTTGGGTGGGCGACAAAGGGGGCATCCTTGCCTTGAGTCCACTGTGGAATTAACAAAGGAGTGCCTCCCTTATAATCCTCTCAGCAAGGATCACCAAGAGGTTCTTTAGGATCAGATTATATAGAAACAATTTATGAGTCTTAAAATTCTAAGATCAACTAAATTACGTTTTAAATATTTTTATATGTAAATATGTCAAATAAAAGTAAACTAACACTTGAAAAACATAAATTAACCAAAGGAATGTGGCACGAAAGGTATATCCCTAAGTCTGCAAAATGTTGCCAAGGGGAAACAATTTAAAATCCTTACATTCTACGTACCAATTATGAGGTCAATTTCATATAAGTGTGACTGTAATATATCAAACTGAATGTATTAAGGGTCAACGCAATACGAAAATATTATTTCATTGTATAAAGTATTGCGACCATTTAAATTTTAATGTCTGCACAAAAATATATTATATATATGGGAAAAAATAACAAAATTCGGTATCCGTTAGAGGCCAAATAATAGAAGTAGAAAAAAGAAGCAAAAAAAAAAAAAAAAAAAAAAAAAAGGTGAACTGACCAAGTCCAACCTTCTATAATAAACATATGAGAATCTAGATCCTGGCCATGGATATACGATCCAAGAGAGCCTTTGGATATACGATGTTCAAGAGATTGTTCTAAGAGCATTGGTAATGTATAGCAAACAAAATAATCTACTTCTTGCAAGGAAGTGCAGTCATAGGTAGACAATCACTTTTTCAAGTGTAGTTGCATGTAACACAACTAAATTATAGCACAAGCGACATAAGTCTTTACAAGTATTAGTCAAGCAGGCATCTTGGAAGTCGCCAAAACTTGCAAGTTGGGATTTAGTGAAATGGTGAGCATACCAAAGTCAATTTTAATATAGCAGTTCTCTGGAATCAAGATTTTCTTCACAACGATTTACCAAAGTGACATCTTTAAAAGATTGGCAAGTAGAATTTACTTAGGCCCCCTTTTGAAGATTACACAAGGAGCATTTGGGTGTATAGTACAAAATACTTCAAAGTAAAATTTTGATATTTCTATTGACTATGGCAGAAAAAAAAGGGATTTACTGACTTGCAAGAATACTAAAAGGTTCACTCAGATAACGGTCGAAAATGTCAACAAAAAAAAAAAACATTTATAAAAATATGTTGTTAGGATTCCTTAATTCCTAGGCACTTCAATTAAAAGATAAAAGACAGCAAAAAATGGAGTGTGCATAACATGTGAACTGCGCCTTACTAGAGAAAGGACAATGAAAAATGTCCGTTATTGGGCAAGAAAACAGATGTGCCAAAAGCAATGACATATGCATGCCACCTAGACAACACCTATCATTGGCTACAATTGAAGCACAGACAACTCTTGAGGTATGGCTTGGCAAACCTATATTGAGCATAATTCTTTGCATATTGACAAACCTTTATTTCTGGCAGGTTGGATTCTAAAGCTGAGAAAGGCATTTACTAAAAGAGGTGAAGTGTGTCAATTTGAGTAGGTTTCTAATGTTTTAGGCTTCTAATAGAAGTTGATGTCTAATTTTAGTGTTTCGTCTGAATTGCAAGTCAATTTAATTGTTCACTCTACATATTGCATAGGTGGCTTCGATTGATTTGCAGTCAAATGGTTGAGTAATGAGTAAAGAAGGAGGTTTATGATTATGTGAAAAGAGGTTTGTGTCAACTGATGGTGTTCTTGTATTGTAGTCTTCTCAGCACAACATAGTGATTTCTCCAACAGTGAAAAAAGGAATCAATGATCAAACCACATGAAATTGATTGTTACTGTTTGATTTTTATTTTATTTTATTTTCTTTTTTAAAGAAGAAACAAGAAAATCTCCATCAGTTGGAAAAATAATTAAAGAATTACAATATTACAAGAGTCCCCAACAACAAGAAGTGATTCAACCATAAGTACGTCTCCTGCTGTCAACACACCTAAACTAAGTTCCAATTTAGCATCCAATTTGTGATTGAAAACCCTTGAGCTAATGGTGAGGTGAAATCCATGAATTGGCAGATAATGTTCACTTCTGACCAAAGCTGCATATTCTCTCTTGCTGTGCTTCCTAAGGTCCTACTGTTTGATTACTCCTTTGTTTTTGCATTGCATTGATCAATTGGGTTGAAAACCCACGTTTTCTAGGCCATTATCTCTGAATTCAAGGAGTCCAAAGTCAAAGAAGAGTGTTTTGAACATTTATATTGCTTTTTGTGAGCTAGACATGTTGGGATTTTCTTAAGTAAAACTGATCATCTACAGGCTCATCAATAGTGGAAGTTTGAGGTCCCATAAAATCAACAGTCACAAGGCCTAGCAATATGGATGCTCTATCTGGTGAATGTTCAGGCTCTAGGATAATGAAGCTGCAGCTCATAAGCCTCAGCAGCTAGATTCTACTCCATCTAGTGGGCATAGAATGGATATGGAAAGCCTACTGCCTACACATTTTTTCATATATGGTGGCATATGCATTCCCAATTGTTGAAAATGGTATACTCGACAAATACAGGGAATCCATACAAGATACCAAAAAAAAAAACACACACACACAATAGAAGAAGGCTATGGATGAGGAGAAGCAATCTGTGCATGAACCCAATGACCCAGGTCTTTAAACATGGACCTAACCACTCCCCTCACCAATTCACAGGAAATTGGGAGGAAAATCGCAGAGGGATCCACGAGGTTCAAACTTGGAACTTGCCATCTCACACATTATGACACCAGGCCAACATCTTGGTGGCTAGGCTTCAAGAGTTAGATAAGTTCTAGAAGGGGGAAAAAAAGGCATTGGCTGCACATGGGCATGCACCAACAAGAAGCTTATCCGAGGGTTGACAAGACGTGAGATAAAAGTGCACAACAAAGCTAAATGAAAATCTGATGCAAATGCAATCTCGAACACAAACATGAAGATTTCTGTGCCTCTGCAAATGTTCATCTAAATGTACAAGATATGAGAACCAAATCCAATATTAAGAAGAATTATAAGAATGCAATCTATAGTTAGATATATTTCTCTAACAATCTCTATATAATAATAATGAATCTTTATATGCCAAATATAGAGCAAGACTTAGAAACCCAATTTCCACCAAAAAAAAAAAAAAGAAATCAAATTACCCTTACAAAAACATCATCAACTCTTCACCTTTGCAAGAAAGAACTTTGTGACTCTGTATTATATTGATCATGTTGAAGAAATTTCAAACTTTGACATCAGTAACTATCTTGGTTAACAACTTATCATATCAATAGGATTGTTTATGCGGTCTTCTACAATGAGATCTCATCATCTTCCATCATGAACATATTGAAATAAAGATTTACATGTTGAGCACTAGCTTGAAGTACTTGGTTCTTTTTCAGACAAATGGGATTCTAATGGTCAAGAACTTACGACAAGTGTTTCTACACACACCTTTAGCAATCTCAAATTCTCCAAGCAACCCATTTAGCCAAATAGCGTCCTTCATGGCCTTATATATCACCATGTAATTTTGCCTTAGGTTTTTTCTTTTCAAAGAAAAACCTACAGATTGCACCATAGCAATCCAATTCACCAAATCCTCTAGGAAGTACAAAGATTCATGTGACATATCTAGTAGTTGACCTACATGATATTAGTAAATCAAGTATGTCATCTTTCAAAAACTAGTGTTGTCAAGGCAAAAGGCCTTTTGGCCTTTTTTTTTTTTTTTTTTTTCCTTCAGTGTGTGTGTAGGGGGCAATCCACTTGATGCTCATTGCACAACTGAATAATGAATAACTTTTCTCACATATGACTAGCCTATGAAACTAACTTAATAAACCCAGCGGCATACATCAAACTGCTTCCCACATTAGACCCACAGCCATGTTTATATATTTCTAATTTGTACCTAGAAACATTGGAGGCATTGAGCTTAAAATGGGATAATAATTATTTACAGGTTTAGCATTGTCAATACACTAAGGTTCTTCAATTTAAACAATACACAATTAAGTCCTCAACTTATTATGCCCACCTTTCTCTTAGATGCAATGGACAATACATATTATCAACATATAAAAGCAAATATACAAAGAAGCCATCAAAAAGTTTAGAAAAACACACAAACAGTGAAACCAATTATACCAATGTATTAATCCATACAACATAATTTGAAAAGCTAACTCTTTATACTAGGTATTAAGACCGTCAAGCATAGTTGTTTAGATCTCATCATTCAAACCCTATTTAAGAATGTAATTTTTTTCACAACAAGTTTTATTAATTCAAACAAGATGAGTACCAAAACCTAGCAAAATAAAAATAGAAGAACATTTCAGAATTTGAGAAAATGCCTCATGTCACTATCCTTTTGTATGTGATTAGCCCTCGACCACCAATCTAGCTATGTGTTGATGAGCTCTTTTGGATCATGTTCTTTTCCTTTGTTAGGGATTAGGTTTTAAGCCTAGCTCACCCTCAGCTAAATATGTTGAAGTGTGAAGTCTTAAAGTTATTTATTTGTTTAATTATTTGCAAGATTACAATTACCCCAAGTTAGTTAAAATATTAACATAAATTATATTTAGGGTTTTTCAGATATCAGAAGAAAGTAAAAAGTGAGTCAAAAGTTTGCTATAACTGTTACATTGAGAGCAAATTTTGCCAATACACTTCATGGGCATAGAAATTTATTCTCAAACCATGTAAAAATCTCATGTCTCCTTTATTTTTTTTTACATGAATGTTTACCGTTTCTAGGATTTCCTGACAAGAAGCACTAGAGCCAAGTTTGTCTTGGATGCACATATGTCAAGGTAGAACATCTGCAAGTATCGTGGGTAGTGGATGATTACTCAAGCTCCTGTTCATCAAGAAGTTGGCGCCAAATAATCTAACATTGACTGTAAGATGTGTTATTGTGATGACTGGTTGTGTTTTAGCCTCAGATGGAGATTTGCTGGATATGGATGGGTGAGAATAATAGCCTCACATCAGACATGGACAAGTTTACATGGGAAAAATCTCACCCTCATCCATAACAAGTCTTTTTTGAGTAAACCCAAACACCTAGGCTCAACAGCCAACTCAATGTCCTTCCGACAACAACAATTTTTGAGCCAAGGAATTGCACATAAACACAAAAGGAAAAAATAAAGGACACACAAGCTTTTTACATTGTCTAGAAAGATATCCCTGTGTACGAGGGGTGATTGACACTTTCCCAATATCAATGTGATGTTTACAACAAAAGACAGTCACATGGTTGTACTCTTTTGCCTTTTCTCTCTTCTCATATAAAAACCTTAATTATAATTTGGGTTTATATACTAAATTGTAAGGCACATAATTGCCATTTCATAAATAATTTATAAATAAATTTCAGGCGCTATTCTCTAACAATATCTCACCTAAAGGCTAAAACACTGTAAACATTTTGTTTGTTTATAACTGGTCAACTAAAAAAAAAACAAACTTGTCCTCAATCTTGAAACTGGCCGGAGAGGCCTTTTGAAGAAGAGGAAATTAAGGAGGCAGTCTTCAGCTGTGACAGAGACAAGGCACAGTGTCTAGATGGCTTCACTATGGCCTTCTTCCAAAAGGAATGGGAGACAATTAAAAGAAACATATATGCTTGCTTGAACAAATTTTATCAGAATGCCATAATCAACAAAGGGCCAATGGGACATGTCTTTGACTCATTACTAGGAAACATAATTCAGTCAAGGTCTCGGCATTTTTGGCCAATCAATCTGATAACCAGCATATATAAAATTATCGCAAAAACCTTGCCAATAGACTGAGTAACATTTTGCACAACACTGTAAGTGAATTGCAGATGGCCTTCGTCAAGGAGAGACAAATCCTGGATGCCATCCTCATAGCCGATGAAGTAGTAGAAGAAAACCGAATGAAAAAGAAATAGGGACTCCTCCTCAAAGTAGATTTTACCATGGCCTATGATTTGAGTCAAGTGGAGCTTTCTGGATTTTGTGTTGCGTGGAAAAGGCTTTGGAACCAAATGGAGACAAAGGATCCAAGCTTGTCTAACGTCAGTTAATTAATGGAAGACGTAGAGGAAAGTTTCAAGGGCAAAGGGGGCTATGGCAAGGGGACCCACTCTCTCCTTTCCTGTTCACATTAGTAGTTGATGCCTTTCCAAGAATAATGGAGAAGGCTGTGGCTAAGCAAAAAATAAAACGTCTAAAAATAGGAAAGGACAACATCCAACTAACCCACCTTTTATGCGTAGATGACTATCTGTTTTTCATGAAGAACAACAGTATGGATACAAAAGTGGTAATGGAAGTGTTGCATACTTTCTGTTTTCTATCGGGATTATCCACAAATAAGGCAAAAAGCCACCTGGAAAGAATTAATATGGAGGCGGAAGAGGTTGAAAGTCTGGCTACGACCATCGAAGTGTCCACGGGATGATGACTTCTGAAATACTTGGGCATCCCTTTGGGGGGCAGTGCAAATAAAACAAAATTTTGGCATTTTGTTGTTCAAACCATCACCAAGAGAGTTGAGGGTTGGAAAGACTGCTATTTGTCTAGGGGGGAGGACTGATACTGCTAAAAACTGTGTTGGAGGCAACCCCTACCTCCTTCCTATCCACTTTCCAAATGCCCAAAAAAGTAGCTCGTAGAGTAGAACAAATCATGTGCCGCTTCCTATGGAAACAAGAGGGCAAGAAGAAGGGACAACATTTAGTCAAATGGGAGCAAGTGTGCAAAGACGTTCAACAGGGTAGCTTGGGTGTTGGAAAAATTATAACAAGAAACAAGACTTTGATGGGAAAAATAGTCGTGGAGGATGTACAACCAACAAGGGACACTTTGGACCCGAATTATAAAAAAATTCATAGCCAACAAGCAAGAGGAAGGGGCAAAACCAAAATGCAGCAGGTGGTCATCTTGGAAAACAGTTGTAGCCTTATATCCCCTATTCAGAACCCAAATGCAAGGGAAAGTAGGCAGTTGTGAAGAGGCTCAATTTTGGGAAGATAAATGGTGTGGCAAGTATAGTCTAAAGGACATGTTCCCCACCATTTATAGACTGTCAGATAAACACAATGCTCCAATTTCAGATTTCTTGTGCCATAACAGAGAAGGGGGGAGGGAGAGTTGGGCGTGGGACCTCCATATCAATAGGAACGTCGGTGACAGTCAGGTTCAAGAAATTGTAGAGCTTATAAACGTGTTGCAACACTTCCATCTAAGCATAGAGATAAAATTGAGTGGATTGGGGATAAAAACCACGTCTTCACAGTAAAATCCTTCACTAGACAGCTAAATAGCAGTAGAAACAACACCCCCCTTTTCCAATTTGCCAACTTAGTATGAGGGACAAAGGCCCCAACAAAATCCAAGTTACTAGCATGGCCCCTCTTCCTAAACAAACTAAACAGTGCTGAAAGTGTACAAAAAAATTCTCTAACCACTATCTGCAACCTATAACGTGTTGTTTGTGTAGGAGGGAGTAGGGACGAGGAGACGATACAACATCTGTTTCGTAACTGCAGTTTCCTAATAGAAGTATGGAACAGATGGCAATAGACGTGCCATATCATCAAAGCGATGCTACTAGCTGGTGACTTGCGTGAGGAGGGACATGATCAACCTAGGAACATTATAGGATATACAAGAATGATAACTTTTACAATTTGGTTTAGTGTTTGGGAGGCGCGGAACAAGAGAATGTTTACTAATGTTTGCAAAGATGTATTTAGCATTTGAAAGAGATCCATCATTTTATTTTGTACATGGATCTTTGCTACAAAACTACGCAAGGGATATAGCTTTGGGGTATGGGTAAGAAGTTGGCACAACATGTTGCAAACCATGCAACTTGTACTACTGCCCAGATACCTCATTTGGCAGCGCCTTTTCTTTGTTAATTTAATATATCTAGTTTTTTCCCAAAAAAAAAAAAAAATCTAAAGTTGCACGTAGCTCTAATTTCTTTGTAGTAATTATTTTGGTGAAAATGTCAATGAGATTCTTGCTACCATGAATCACAAGTGTCAACACTCCACTACCAAGTGATGATCAAATGAAGTATTAACAGAGTCCTATACCCTTTGTCTGGGAATGAAATGTTGAAATCCAGCCCAGTGTATATTTGATTCATTGTGCGCAACGTTGTTAAACCAAAATTGGACTGTTAAATCATTGAGAACAAGACTTAAAATGAATCATAAAATAAGATTTTTTTTTAACTTTTCAAATAATTAATTAATATATATATATATATAAACCAGTCTACTATTTGTAGATGCATCTCTAATTACTCTAAAACTCACTTTACATATAAATATATCAAAAGAACAGTCTCCTACTTGTATATGTTCCATTTTTTAAGAAAAGTCCATGCCAACATTTTCATTAAATAACAATATCTTTTTTTTAAAAAAAATATTCTCTTAATTACAATTGCCCTAATCACAATTTCATGATTTGTGTCAAGTCCCACAACTCTAATCGAGTTGTTTGGTTAAGGAAAAAACAGACAATTTGAGTAAGAAACGTGTGATTATTCCCTGCAGTAACTGTGTGTACATTCATCACCTACTTGAGTGCCAACTCTACCATTATGACCAAATCAACTCCTTGCTTGCTTTGACTTGAAGGCCCCCTTGGCACTCATATATCTTTGCTTCTAATACCACAAGTTTGAATCTTCTTCTCCTCCTCCTCCTCCTCCTTCTTCTTCTTCTTGTTTTTTTTTTTATTCCCTCTTTGTAACTACGGTAGATCCACAATCATCATTAGTCATATATATACTTCTGCCTTTCTTGCACCAATTGCTTAGTTGAAATAGAAGTTTTCCCACAAAATGAGGTCGTGTCTCATATTACCCAGCTTCCAAACTGACCCATTTAGTTGTATGGAACTGTCACTTGAATCATTTATCAATTTTAAAGCTTTTATAGAATGGAAGTGTTACAAACTAATTGTTCTTGACAAAAATGTGCATAAGAAATTGGTCAGGATAAGCTAATCCTTTCTCTGGTCCCTTGGAAGTTAATTTATAGACTAATATAACTACAATTATTATTATAGCTTAAGCAAGATGCTTTAATGTGATACACCAATATGCTTAGGATACACCAAAATGCTTAGGGAACACCTTAATGCTTTGATTACTATTGATGGAAATCCATTGGCTTCTCTCTATGAGGGAATTACTCTATTTAGTATCCTTCAAGCAATTCGACTAGGAAGAACAAACAAATCAATGTAAATATATTAAGTGTAGGTTTACAGTGAGTTATGCACTTTACAAAAGACAATAATATTATTTTCATATCTTTGATTTAAAAGGAACTTTATGTTTTTACAATAATAAGGTAGTGTTTCGCAACTCTATATTTTTAGGATCTATTGCTTTTAGCTCTAAAAGAAACTTAGCTCAGAGTTTATAAGAGTTAATTTTAGAGAGTAATTTTGGTAATAGAACACTCCAAACTCTTAGTTTAATAATTAAAAATAGAAATAAACTATCATAATGTAATCATGTACCATAGCTAATTGAAGAAAAATTATTTTGTATTAATTATTGCTAAATAGATTGGAGTTGTGACAAATTATTCAATAAGTGCAACCAAGGAACGAAAATTCGACTTCGTCCGAAACTTTGACCTTTGAAAATTAGAATTAATTTGAAGAGTTTGAGAAATTCGAAAGAATTTTTGCAAAAATTTACCAAGTTAGAAAAATTCAAAAAAATACTATGTAAATGCTAAAATGGACAATTTCTATTAAAAATATTAAAAACAAGCATAATAAATATATTTTACATATAAAAGTATACATATAATGGTTTTAAACATACATTTTAATATTAACAATGTTTTATGCACATGCACGTGTTAACATAAAATTGTTAGAGAAAAGAAAGAAACAAAGAAAAATTTATCGTCAAACCCTAATGGTCTTTCAAACATAAACCTTAATTTTCTTTTCTCTTTTTTCTCTTAACGTCTCTCCTCTTAGGCTTTTAGCTTATTTTTCTCTTATCACTTTTTTTATGCAATCTCAATAATTATACTAAAGAATCTTTGTGCACCACATAAATTCTTTTATTAAAAATACTCTTTTTCACCGCTTTTATACAATTTTTTTTCCTACAAAAATCTTCAAAACTTCAAGTTTAAATGAACTTCGCTGATTTTTCAAAGATTTTGACAAAATTTTATAATTTTATAATTAAAGGCAAACTTCGTTTCGATTATCCAAATTACCTAATTAATTCGGCTAATTTCGACAAACTTCGACTAATTTTCATACCATGAGTGCAACTAGTTATCTTATATAATGATTAAAGCCTATTTATTATGTTTCAAATTATTTGTATATAGTAGAATTAACTTCTACAAAAATATAGGATAAACTTGTAACTGACAAAAGAAAAAATTTTTGCTTTTTTATTTTAGTGGGTTAACCTCTACTGTTTGTCAATCTCTACTTCAAGGTTGACAAATTATAAACAATTACTTAAATTTTTTTCAATCACTATTTTCATTAGAATTTAGAATTAGAGTTTTCCCACATCCAACTTTTTCTATCTTTATCTTTTAATCTAATAAATTGCTTCATCAAGAAACCCCGTGAAATGACCTTAATTGCATCTAAAATCAATTGAGTTGGGTGCAAAAGTAACAGGCATGGTTGGGACCAACAAAAATTGTCATATATACAGTAGCATAAATATATATTAAAAAAAAAAATCATTGATCACAAGAAATCCTCACTCTATATTTGAAATATCCCTTTAGAGGATCATCAAGGCCAAACTCTTGCTCTTCATTCAACCTTCCATTTTGTTTCAAAAATTAACATTCTCAATATCCTGACTTCCTATTTGAAATATCCACATTCCCTTGGGATAAGCCTTGTACATCATCAACTTTCCTTTGATTCAAAATCAATATTCCTATGTCCCAACTTCACCCTTCTCGATCTCTCTTGATACCAAATCAACAAACATAATCAATGGAAACAAGTCAAGAAAAAATTGACTTTTAGCCTTGGTATCATTAATTTTTATATTTAATAACATAATGGACATAACGATATAATATTGAAACATGCTATCAAAGGCAGTCCTTAGTTTAAGAGATGATGTTTTTAGCAAATCATACCAGCACAAGGACTAAACACACACACAAACAAACACACACACACACACACACACACACACACACAGAGAGAGAGAGAGAGAGAGAGAGAGAGAGAGAGAGAGAGAGAGATGATCTTGAGAGAGAGAAGGTAAGAATCACCTTGTTTGCTAGCATGTATAGGCCAACGTCAGCATTATAAAGGGTAGAAAGTCGCTCCATTTCAGGCACTGGTCTAGAATTCATCTCATCCAATGGTATGTTTGGCTCAAAAACATGTGCATTGGCAAATCCAGAAAAATACGAATTTAGAAAACCTTGATCTCCTGTTAGCATGAAAAAGTATAAGCTACTTAAAACGAAGGAAATGATAGATAATAAATAAAAATAATAAAAAAAAGCTTCAATATGAAAAAAAAAAATAGAAAAAGATTAGGTCACAAATACTCCTACTCTCACATTTTCCTTATATAAAAAGACATGGTTGAAACTTGGATGAGATGCAAAATCTTCAGCCCATGCCAAAATTAAAAAAAGAATGTTTCAATATTGAAGTCATGAATTCTCCTAATAAGTTAGTCAAGCAATTAAGCATGAAGTTTAATATCAAAATAAGAACTCCACTTGTACAATTTCTTTCAAGGCCCATGATTCATAAATAATTGAACCAAAACACGACTCATTTCTAAGTTCAAACTTTGCCCCCATCACATACACTCAAAATCACACAAATTAATCAATATCTTTAGCATTCATGCTGATAAATGTAATAGGTTGCATATCCTAACCCTAACTTACTAATAATATATCTTCATCAAAATCAATAAATGAAACAAGTCCATGCAAATCCACCTCCCAAAATATTATGCAAACAATAAAAAATGTTGTATTTCACACATAATAGCATAAACAAGAAGCAGCTGTAAAGAAAAGAGATGCAGAAGGTTAAGCTTAAAACCTCCAGTATAAGAAGGCAAAGTTTTTACTTTGCTCATCATATCTTTGAACATTGTTTCTGATGGCTCAACTACCATGACACCTGAATTCAGCCTCTCAGAATGTTTCAAGTTTGCGCAAAACTTCCCACACTTAAAAAGATCCTCTATACTCTTAACAACGATGGTATCAGCATCAAGATACACAACTGCACAACAAAGGACTAGCACAATTCACAACCTAAAAAAACACATGAACAGAGAGAATATATTCAAATCATTCTTTCAAAAACTTACCTTTTTTGTAGTCTGTCATGTTAAATATTTTCAATTTTGTGTAGACTCCCCAAAACCTCTTTGGTCGTACTTGATTTGGGTTCGCCAATAAACTTATAAGTTCCACAATCCAACCATCAGCCTACTCAAGTAACAACTGATAGTTAACAAATAAAACCTTCTAAAAAATCAACCATAATCCTTACAAATATGTCAAGTTAAGATTTCAATTGCCAGCCGTGCTTCGTCTTAGTGGTTGTCTTGAAACCTTGTCATCTTTGTAACCAAGTTTAGTTCAAGTTAGTTCCTTGAACTAACAAAGGTCATTAAATATGTAAGATTGTGTGGGCAAGAGCTCTATTATCTTGAGGGTTTGCCCATTTGTCTTTAATCCTATGAGCATAGCCCTGACCTAAAAGCCCACTAATTGTGCCAACAATATAATTCAATATTGACATAAATATATGTTGGCAGGATGCAAACCAGAAATGGAGATTGAATTAACCACGTAAACCTAGTTCTGGACATTGCAAAAGTAAACCAGTATGAAGATTGTTTCATTAAAAAAGTAAACTTCAAAAAAAAAAAAAGGATCTTTTTTTTTGTTTGGGAGAGAGGTGGTGGTGACGTAACGACTTGGAATTAACCTAAACAAAAGTTTGAACCTGAAAAATTGAACATGAATTATACCTGAAGAAGGTTCTTGGCGTATTCAGAAACACCATCGGAAACAAGAACCACCATATCTTTGGTGGAACCAGTGGCTCGAATGGATTTCCCTAGAACTCGAACACCGAGAAGAAATTCATCCCCGTACAACAGTGTAACGTAGGCCTCCTCCTTCTTCGACGATGATGATTTCTTTCCAAGCGCTTCACCAGTTTGAGATTGAAGTAACAAGACGAGTATTACCGAAGCCAAAGAAACGAGATTTGCGAATCTCGATCTCATCCCGATCTATTGACGAACCAGAAGAGATCGAGCGACTAAGAAGAAGATTAAGCACGGCGGGAACTGATTCCGAGATTCGGTGAATTTTCAGAAGTTCAAAGGAGAGAAAAAATGGTTTGAGAGATCAGAAAAGCGTCAAGTTTGACTGCATGAGAAGCTTCTACCTCTTGACTCTTGAGAGAGCAAAATTTGATTTGAGAAAGGGAGAGTCCTACTCTAAGAAAAACCATTCTCAAAAAACTCAAAAAAAAAAAAAAAAAAAAAAAAAAATCTATAGCCAATTCAAGATTAATTCTCCATTAGTGAAAATATAGACTTTTTTTGAAAAAAAAAATTAATTTTCTTGAAATCATAAAAAAGATTTTTTTTTTATTTTCTGACTAAACGGATGGGCATTGAAGCCACGTAGCTTTTAAAGCTACCATGATAGCTTTTATAAAAAAAATAAAAAAATAAAAAAAAAAGGAAATGGGCGTTGAGTGCTCGGACTGTACCAAGCGCTCAACGCCCAGCGCGTACGGTAGCTAAGAAAACCCATTCTAAAAAAAAAAAAAAAATCTATAGCATCTAATTCAAGATTAATTCTCCAAGGGTATGTTACATTAGTGAAAATATAGAATTTTCTTGAAAAACAAATTAAACTTCTTGAAAAAAAATTAATTTTCTTGAAACCATAAAAAGGATATTTTTTTTTTAATTTTCTCCTGTGGACACATTTTTTTACTAAAATAAGCTCAATCTGAAAGATGAAAAAAATAAAATTTTTTGTGAGAGAATATTTAAATTTAAAGAATAACTTTTTTAACAAATTTTTGGTAAATTTTCTTATTTCTAGTCAAATAATATATAAAAAAATTTTAAAGAATATTTTCTTAACAAAATAGTATTTTGGGAAGACAAAGCTTTTTTGTTATCAAAAACAATGGAAGGGGCAATAAAATGCTTAAGGGTAAAGACTCATGAGCAAATAAAAAAGAAAAAATCGTTTTCAAAAGTGACATTTAAATACAGAAGTTAATATTTGAATTTTATACTAAGTAAAGGTGGTCTAATGTTTCTATTGTTCCATTTAGTTGTAAATTGATGACATTCTGAATCTGCTCTAGCTGTGTTTGATTGATTATAAAATAAAAAAGTTCTTGAAGAAAGAGATTTTTCTTTAAAAAAAATGTACTTTTTCAAGTTCTGTGGACAAGAAATCAGAAAAAGTTACTATGCCTTTCATTTTCCCACCATATCGTTTTTAACGTAGGAAATTAAAAAAGTTTTGTAAGAAAATACTTTAATGCTAATTTAAAAGAATAATTGATCAAACTTTAACTCTACCATGTGAAATGAATTCTACCATAACGCTACATTTATGAAATCTACCATGTGACGACATTCATGAATATGTATGCTTATAATATTAAGGGAAAAACATATTTTAATATGAAAAAATAGAAATAATTATATAAATACTACTATTTTTATTTTTATACATATACCAGAAACTTATCAGAACTATTTATTAACAAGTATTAATGTAATATTAGTATACAACTAATATAATATTGGTATAACATTTAATTTATAAATAATGATATAACATTAGTATACTATTAATACAACGTTAATGTATAATGTTTTAAAAACTATTATTTAACAATTATTAGTTTACCAAAAGTTGTATATAATTGATATAATATCTGACTTATAAACAATAGTATAAAATTGGTATATATTTCACACAACATGGGTATACAGTGCTATAAAAATTATTAATTAAGAACTATTGATATATTAAAAGTTGGTATACAATTAATATACAGAGTGAATAAGTTGTATATACAAGTGTAAAATGCTGAAAAATTGGTATACAATCTTTAAAAATCTCAACTATATTTTCTAAAAGTGGTATACAATGGCATACAACCTCTAAGAAAATAAAATAAAATGATATACTAAAGCTTTCCCAGTTAATATATAGGTATATAATACTAAAAAATGGTAATCGACCATAAATTTGCTGCTTGAAACGCTAATCGGCCGAGTGAGCCAGGTTTTGCCCATATTTGTTCATCCATGTTCACGCATTGCCAAATTTGTTACAGAGCAGTTTCAGCATCTCAGTTTTAGTAGAACAATGGCAAATCTAGCGAGAGCGTTCAAAGAGGTTGAACAGAGATGAGTCGGTGAGGGTGATAGTATTGTTTTGAATGGGAAGGGCATTCTACTCTGGTGTGGATCTGACAATAGGGAAGGACCTGATCAAGGGAGATGTGAAGGACGTTAACACAAATCCAAAAATTAAGATGGAATGGTGTCAGAAACTGATCATCGACACTATTCAAGGGTTCGCTATCGTTCTGCTGAAACTGAGCAGCAAGGAGGAAGAAGAATAAACAGCAATGTAATGAAGAAGATGCAAACAATGAAAGATCACTAGATGCAGTAGAGTGAGGGGTGTGAGCGACAAAGTAGCAACAACAATAAAACAATAGAGGTGAACTCTATCATGATCTCTATCATTATTTTGATCTTGCTGCAATCTTCATCGCCCTCTCAAATCCTTTGACATCACCTTGGATGCACAGAGGTTGGCAAATCATCACATGAAAGTGGAGAAAAGTGAGATTAGGGTTTGTAATTAGGTGTAGGAGATGACTTGCGTTGGTTTCAGTGAGATTTAGGGCTCTTAATTGGGCATAGGAGACGACTTGCACTGGTTTTAGTAAGATTGAAATGAGAAGAAGCAGAAGAAGGGGTCAGATTGAGAGATATGGTGCATTTTTAAGTTTGTCTTCTCTTGATCTTATTGATTTGGTTGATCTCTCTTTTGATCTGTCTCTCAATCTTGTTGATTTCTTCCTCAATCTTTCAATCTCATTGATCACTATCACGATCTCTCAATCCATGTAAAACTTTTCTTAAGGTATAAAAATCTTTCGTAATGGAACAAAAACAAGAATACCCAAAAAGCAATGGAAGAACTCAGAAAGCAATCAAACAATAGATGAAATTAGTAGATGTAAGCAGCAAAATGAAGAACAACAAAACATCTGCCATTGGAGCTCCGATGGTGAGGATGCGGCAACAGCAGCAACAAGTGGCAACGGAGGCAACGACAAAGGCAGTGATTGAAGGCAATGGTAGACGACGATGAGCACAACAGCAGCGGCAGGGAAATGCTGAGCAGCATCAACAAAACAACTGATGAAACAAAGGAAAAATGAGATGGAAAACGACCAATAGAGATAGCAATGAACACAAGCAGACGGACGACTAAAAATGGCAAACAACAAGGGCAAAAATAGGAACAGATCGACGAAGAGCAAGGACATATATATTCTGGCATATTTGATAATATTTAACGATACATAGTATATGTGAAAGTATGTAAAAAAGTGGTATACATTAACGAAAACAAATTTATTTTTCTGACATTTTCTGTAATTTCCTCTAATATTAATCCAAATGAAAGTGAAGAAATGTGGCCCAAGCCTACAAAAAATGTCTTTCCCATTCAACCACCTACTAAAGTTTCAAAAAAAGAGGGAAGAAATTGAAAAAAAAAAAGAGCCAAAAGAGCTTGAGAATGTTGCCACTAATGAAAAGATTTTTAAGGAAGGGTAGAGTAAAGATGACTTGTAAAAATTGTGATGCCAAAGGGCATAATAAACTTTTTCATACAAAGGCGCACAATTAGTTAGAGTACCATAAACATTATTTCCATACTTTCATTTCATTCAATAATTATTTAATGAAATTATTCCTTGCATTTTAGAGGAAAAGAAAGTGAAATGAAGATGCGCAGGGAGCCAAAACAATGATAGAGCAGTCACAACAAAACATAATAATTGTAACATCGTCTCGGCCATCAACCTCTACCTAGCGATCTATCTCAACCCAACCATTAGACTCAACACAACCTTAACATCTGCACATCCATCTCACTCATTAGACCAACCACAAGGTTTGTAACAACCTAATAGGGCTGGTCACAAGGGGGTTAGGTTCGGGGTTGGGCCCCAACCCACCCTACCTGCCCAAATTGGGTGGTATCAATAGGCTACTCGATGCCACCCAACTTGGGCAAAAGGTGGTTGTGGACCTGGCCCTATCTTAGGGTGGGTCGGTTCCACAGGTTTTCGGGTGGACTTGATGGTAAAAAATGCAGAAAAATTAGGGCAGATCGCAAAACAAAAATAAAGGAAGCAAACAGAAACTGAGCAGAATCACATAATCAGGTGATGGTCGATGAGGCGATGAGCATGAATAAAAAAAAAAGCAGCAAATAAAAATTGAGATGGCTGATGAGGCAATGAACATGAACACAAGTCAATGAGTCGATGAACAGATGGATGATGAGGCGATGAATAGATGGTCGATGAGGCGATGAACAAAGAAAAAAATGCAACAAACAGATCGGTGAGGATGAGGTGACGAACAAAGAAAAAAATCACAGCAAATAGTTGGGTAAGGGTGAGGCAATTTGGCGATGAATAGAGAAGGTGATCTAGCAATGAACAGAGAAAAAAAAATAGCAAATAGATGGGTCAGGGTGAGGCGATTTGGTGATGGCCGATGAACATGAACAGAGAAACAAAAAAATGCAGGAAAATGCACAGAGGTACTATACTAAGGTAGGGGACAAGACATGCTTAGGACTACACTTAAGTCAAGTGGGCTAGGCGGGCCACTAGTGAACACGGGCTGGGCTGTGGTGCTAGGCTCTATTCAAGTGGAGTAGGTTGCAGGTGGGGTGGGGTTTTTGTCAAACCCAAGCCTGATTTGCACTGTTAGGGGTTTGTTCAGGTGGATTTGAAGATTGGGACTCCATCGAACTCAACCCATTTTGTTCAGGTCGAGTGGGGTCTCAGGTTATGTGACTAGCCCTACAACCTAGCAATCCCCAACCCAACCATCCCCTCATGAAAAACAACCAAGTCTGTTGCGACCCAATTATCCCATAACAAATCTATAGTAACATCATAAGGACATTTTACCACTTCAAAGTCCACAGTAGAGAAAAAGAAGAGTGGAAGAAGGGGTACTGAATCCATCTTTTTTTCTTTTTCTCTTATCATTAACCCTTTTTTTTTTCTTCTTTTTTTGTTTTTTTCCTCGTTTCATTTAGGATGTGCAATATATATGTCTCAAATTTAAATCTCTTATGTAAGCATGTAAGGTGACAAACTTCAATCTCTCATGTCTAATATAAACATGTATCACATCTCAAACTTCATTATTGAGTTGTAATTCTAAGTATATTTATTTTCTTTTTAATGTCTCTTTTGGTCAGACTTGTTTAAGTACATAAAACTTCAATTTTCAATTCAGGATATTGTGATCATTGATAAAATAATGAATAAAGTATAGTAACCATTAATGAAACAATCAATAAAGTTTGGTGATTGTGGGTGAAAGTTTATAATAGTTTCCTATTTGCCGCATACGTTTTTAATACTTTACTAACTATAGGTGCAAAGACACCTAGCATAGTGACCACGGGTGCTTCATTTTTTGTGTGAACGCACCACGTCATCCACTCCCTTTTTTAACTCTCATTAGCAATTGTTTTTTCTACACAAATTTTCAATAGAGATGTAAAACAAAATGTCAAACTTTTAACAATAACGTAAAATGAAAACATAATTTTTACTAATTGATGTAAAATGAAAACAATACATAATTGTACTTACATGGTTGGTATAGGGTTAGTTTAGCATTAAAAAAGGGCTTAAAAAAGCCCCAACCACCTTATAAAAAGATTCAATATAGAAAGAAGGGGTAACCAAGGATAAAATATAAATATAAGATAAAAGATTAAAGGGACGAGCACAACCCATAATGTGAAACTCATGCAACATATTTTTTTTTCATTTTTCTTGCACTACCAAATTATTCCATTAATGTCTTTTCTTGATCCATTTAGTTGAGTCGTTTGAATAAACCATTTATTGCCACTCAAGCTCTTTCAAGCATAGGAGGATCAATCCATATGAAGTAACCGTATCTAGAACCGTGCTTGAATTCCTTGCACCCATAAAATCATTGTCCTGGATTTGCCTCAGTTTAGGAGGAATAGCTCTCAATAGCTTTGCCACAGTGACACTACAAAGTAATGTCCCCATTCTTCAATTCCTTGATTCCTATTGCAACTTCCTTCCATGAGATTGTGTTCTCAAACTTCAACCTTTGGCTTTATGATGAGGCAAAATAATTGAAGAAAAATTATGGCACAAAATCGAGCTTTCAATATTTAAGATTGATAGGGGGAACTTGATATGAGGGTGAAACAAAGGGGAAGAAGGGGAGTCAGGAGAGAGAAAGAGGAACAAATGGGAAAAAGACGATACATGGTGTTACCTATGTTTTTCTCTTTGCCGAAGTAGCAATTTTAATAATTGAAGTTGCCACATCAACAAAAAAGAATTTGAGTAAGCACTAATGTGGCAACATGCATGTCACATTAGAGAGAGAGTGGATGGCATGGTTGTGAGGTGTGTGTCACACAAACATTTTTGTCGTGCTATTAGTCTAACTAAGGGATGAGTAATCGTGAATGATATATTTAAAAAATTTACTTATTTTTTTATGACAAAGTCAAGTTTCATGACTGGTCTATAACAACTCATGAAGTTTTAGTGACCATCAGTGAAATTAATCCAAAATTGGGTTAAAATTGAGGTTTGCAACACTAACATGCCTATTAAAAGCATAGAGGTTGTTGTCCTTGCTATCAACCTTGCATAAGTATTTGGTATATTGAGAAGGTATGAGATGAAGCTATATTTGATGAATTGCACTTTTAGGATGAGAATAAAAAAGTTCCTTTGTTTCTTTGTAAGTTGAAAGAGGGATACTGGTCAACGAAGTTAAGATCAAGGCCTTGATGACATGAAGGCACCAAGGACTGTGAAAAAGGTACAAAGGCTAGCTGATTATGTAGCAACCCTAAGCCGCTTTATCTCCAAATCTACAAGTAAATCTCTCCTCCTGTTTAAGGTGATTTAGAAGAATCAAAAGAGTGCTAAATGGACATTAAAGCATAGAAGAGCCTTTAAGGGGTTAAAGGATTATATCGATAAAACTCATATTATGTCAAGCCCTTATCTACAGAAAAAACTCTCTTTGTACGTAATAGTCTCAAGCTTGACATATAGCTCAGTAATTTTTTTTTTTTGGTTACAATGAATGATAAACGACACTAAGGCCTCAGAAAAACAACCTTGGAGGCATCCGCCAACATAAGAGGAATAACCCTTCTAGGCACATGATCATGTTTCACAAAACAATCATCAAAATGAAAAGCTTTGTTAGCAAGAAAGTCCACATATTGATTTCCTTCACAAAGAACGTGACGAAACCTGAGTTGCCACTTACACTGTTTTAGGAAATTAATATCAACAATAAGATTAGCTAAGGGATGATATATATAATCTTCCATATCAATGATATCCAAAGCTGCTTTGGAGTTTGTCTCCAAAATAACTTTGGGGAGGTGAAGATCTGCAGCTAGTTGTAATCCATGTTTAATGCCTTGGAGTTCCACAACAATATTAGAGCAGACACCCAATTTCCCATAACAACTAGATATCCAATTTCTGTTCCAATTGAGAATGATAACCCAAACGAGGCGTGACCAAGGTTGCCTCTGGTTGCCCCATCAGTATTAATCTTGTACCATTCCAGATCAAGTTTATCCCAACTAACCCTGAGAGGAGTTCCAGCTACATTAGTATTAAAGTATTCATCAAACACATTTCTTAAATCAACAAGCAATTGTTTCCAGGAGCCCATCACATTGCCGATGCTATCCTTGATTCCTTCAATGAACATTCTGTTTCTATGCTTCTAGATAACCTAGATAGCTGCTGCAAACTTCGTAAACCAAATGGCTTCAGAATTAAATCCTATATAGTCCCTCATTGCTTTAAGGTTATTGTCAAACCATAATTCACTAGGAGTCGCACAGAATTCAGGCATAGAATGAGTGCAATCACGGCTAGATGCAAATATGAAAAGGTATAAGAAAACTAATTTGATTTGGATTGAGATGACTTTAATAGCCTGAATTTATTAAAAATATTGAATACTTCTTAGTTTAAAATTTTTTTTTAGAGTATTCATTATAATTGGTTCATTTAAATTTCCTAAATAAAATATCAAAGAAAACATTATAAAAAAAATTATATAAGCAAAATTTGACTTCAAATATTTTATGATCTTGTTCATCTTTAACTTGAATATTAACTTAAGGAAATGGAAATTTTATATTAGTAAGTAAGAAAATACTAATCCACTCGACTCGTTTAGAACCAACTCAAAGTTATCAGAGATGGGGTAAGTTGATTCAATTTGTTTTTCCCAAACCAACTTAATTGGGTCCAAACAACCCAAGGGTGAAAACTCTTACAAAATCAATGGCTTTGACTTGCAAGTAATGCAGTATGACATTGAAGCATCCAATTCTACCATAAAGATGATGTGCCAGCACCCTTAAATCCTTATTAATTATTTTCTTATTAGTTTAAATAATAGCATTTGTAACTGCGAATCTCCTTTACAAATCAATTTGTTCTTATAGTATGAACATAGAGAACTGTTGATAGATGCTGCAGCATCTCAACCATGGTGGGCATATTTCAACTGAAATAGGGAAAAAAAAAAGATAAAATATATATTTATATATATCTATTAGTATGTAAAATAATATATTACATTGCTTGAATCTTCTCTTATACATATTTCTCTAGCAGGAGAGGAGACATCTAAATCAGTGACAAGCACCAAAAGATTATTCAAGTACTTGTATATAGTCAAAAATCCCAAAAAACCTATGTTACCAAACTTTAGAACATTGATGGAGAGGACAAGAGGATAGGGTAAAGAATTAAAATATAAATACAACATTAGAACATGGATCTTCATTCTTCAAATCTGTTTGTTCATTTTTTTCCATTCGGCTTGGTATGGGGCCTCAAAATTCCAATTGAAGATGATGACGATGATGACATGGCAGCTGATTTGTTGAAGTCTGCTTTGTCTTCGCTAAAAGCCTTAGTTAAAATGTCCTGAAGTTCCATATACCTCTTTTTCTTTAATAGACGTTCTTCTGTGGTGTCATTTCCGAGATATGCGAGCTCTGATAAGTCATCGGCGTCCATAATCTTGTTGAGTACTTCTGAGCAGCGAGGGAAGAATCGTTTTCCAAGTTCCACTGTTGTTGAAAAGGGAATGCAGAATCCAGGTTAATTTTCAGTAAAAATGCTACTATGATAAGCTAAAAGAACGAAATTGATAGAAAAGTTTACAATTGAAGTAGAATTGGAAAGCAAACGTGGAGCATTAATCACTTAGAGATACGATTCATGCAATGACAAATCAAACTCATCCAATAATGGTAATGTTTAATCATGCATAATATGATACACAATTATAGAGAATTGAGTTTTGAGGATGCTGGAAATTATGAATTTTGTGCCAAGGGAGGACAGAAGCAAGGTGAAAGTAATGACAGAGAGTGGAATTACCAGTCTTGGACAGTGCTCTCATTCTAATCAGATGTTCCTCTTCAATCTTGAAAGGTGCTTCATTTAAGTTGACGGGTGTAATTTGACCGGCATGTCGCTTCCTGGAACTAATCGATAAGGGAAATTCCATTGTTCCATCCACTTGAGCAATGTCCATAGCAACTTTTGCCTCAAGTGGGAATAAAAGTTTTGCCAGACCAACTACATAAGACAAAACACCAGAAAGTTAAGAAACAAAACAGTGAGAGATAAGAACCTATCTCTAGGAAACTGAATCAGATGGTTGCTCATAAAGATCAGAGACTATAGTTTAGAACTTTCTATAAATAATCAATTGGAAGTAGTTAACCAACTGAATATTCAACATAATTATTTATGCAGATCGGTCTCATTCTTTTAGCATTTCACATTTACTTTAAGGACCTTACAGCTCAAAAAACCTAAAAGCATTAATAAATAAGTAGCATGTCAGTAATCTTATATATAAAAAAAAAAAACTGCAGAAAGAAATTTATGACATTGCTTACAAAGAAAACATGACTTCACAGCTGTGAGAGGAATGAGATAGAAAGAAGTTACAACTCAAATATAGAACTAGTAAGATCAGAATTGGAACAATTCATGGGAAATTTTTAGGTTCGCTAAAATGCTACTCTTGTTACTCAACAAGTTAAAGGTTCTTAAAGATCTTCACCTTCAAGTTTCCAAAGAGAGACAAAAAATGTCCGTTAAGGGTACTACTTTGAAATTAAATTAAACATTTTCCCCTAACCAAGTCCTGGGCGCTATTATCCACAAGAAAGCAGTACTTAGTACATGTACCCAATGCCAAATCTTCACCAAGAAACGTGAACATTGATATGGTCCTATTAACATTAATGCTAAGGAAGTGATGAATGAAAGTGACCTAGAGAAAATCTAGATATAAAGCGGCAATTTATCTTTCCAGTTCAATACTTTACTATCAAGAAAGAAAAAAGAACAAAGAAAAAAAAAAGAAACCATCAAAATTCAAGCTAGAAATGAGAAGGTTGCTTCATGATAACATTTGATCAACTGAAAGACTTTCTAAATTACCTGATCTGCTATTGCCACAAGACCCATTAGATATCATTAAATAATAGTAGATTAATAAGTTTTTATCTTTCAGAATAGTTTTAATAGGACAATGTTGATGTTACTTGATAAATCTCAATGAAGAAGATGATCTCAGACCTTCTCATGATAAAAGAAAACTATTCTAATGGATATTCTTAACAGTCTCTCATCAAATGATGGTCGATTAGCAAGTTATTCTCCTTAAGCTTTAAACTTTCTTAGACAATATATGTATATGCTACTGGAGAAATCTTGTGAAGAGCATGACCTCAAAATTGCTCAAGATAAAAGCAAGACCTTTGAAATCATAATTCTTACAATAATCAGCTCCTCATGACTCAGGATGCAAAGAAAATTGAATATTGAACTCTGTTTTAAACTATACAGGTGGAAATGCCCAGTCATGCAATCCTCTATCATTCCAGATTTCCATGCATGCACTTCATTAGAAATTTTAGCAGGGTATTTTGCATTGTGCAGGGCCAATTAACATTATAAAGGCAAAAACTAAACAGTATGATTATTTCTTTTCATAATTACACATTAGCTACAGGAAATGGCAAGATTAAAAAATACAAAAAACCTGTCAGGAGAAAGTTAAACTACTGTAGTGGTAATTTTCATCCAAAGTGAGCTTGTTCCTCTTAAATGCAAACCCTTGAAGAAGAACCCCACACCACAGCAAAGCTAAAACAAAAAAAGAAAACTTTAAACACCACTTGCTTATGATTTGCTAAAAAATCAAGTAATAATAGATCGACATTCTGACTCTTGGGAATAAACTAGACAGCCAAATATAGTGATCCAAAGTAGGCTTGGTATCAGAAATCAGAATAGGTTTGCAACGTAACAAGAAGACTTTGGTTGGTCATGAAGTTCGAAAACATATTTTTTTTTTTTGAAAAAGGAAACTAATATATTAATAAGATAAAAGTTTGAAAACATATCACAAACATGTTTTGCTTCCTCAAAATCTATGTAAAATGCATTATCAAAACTTTCACAGCAAGAGAGAATACACTATCAAGCCACATCTGAACATTCAATGCAAGAAACTTAGATGAAATCTTCTACATATTTTTCTATACATTTTTGGTATTAAATATTTGAAACTGCATAATATTGAAGACATATCAGCATTTAAAGCTAAAAATCACAGCTGGCATTTAGAGACAAAAAAGACTGGAGAAAATTTAAGGCACAAATATCAAGAAGTACATGAATGAATTAAGTTATCTATGGTATCAAAAATTCTTTATGACAAAAGCAATGGGAAAACCAGCCCAACTGGAGTAACTCACCTCTGTTCTCAAGGTATAACAATTTCATTCGCAAATCATCACCGGCCATTGCAAGAGAAACAGAAGCTTCGCCTAGGAGGGGATCTCTTCTTTCTGCTTGCTCCAATATTTCTACACAAAGCCGATCCTTAGGAGAAGCTTTTCCTTCTTCAGTAGACCTATGATAATCCACGTACCTTGTCAACCGTTTTGAGATTTGTAGTGCTTTTCTTTCATCAGGAGTAAGGTCAGATGGACGGGCCCCCTTTGTCAGAAGCGAAACTATTATCTTAGGTTCCTTTCTCATTGCAGCAACATGTAGCACAGTATACCCCCTTGAATTCCTATGATTAACATCAGCAAGCCCAAGATCAAGAAGCTCTGTTGTAGTTTTTGCATCACAATATGCTACTGCATAATGTAGTGCATGGGCATCATCTAGTGTAGTGTGAGCTTCTTTCAACAACATTCTCACCAACTCAACGTCATCGGAATCCAAAGCTCTATGAATTCTCTTGACATGCTTATCTGGAAATGTATTATTTTCAGGCGTAGCTAGGCCTAGATCTGTTCGTAAGTCCATGATTTGTTTTACAATGTCATGAGACAGTGCTTTCTCAAGAGTAACTATGTCAATATCAGCCTTGACAACAATTTCAATACACTCGGTGAGAAGTCGCTCACAAGCTTTGTCACACATTTTTGCAACTGATAAAATTACCAGGAGGTCATCAATAGCCACCTTGTCAAGAATGTCCAGCAGACGACGCTGAAATCAAGAATAACTACAATTTTGTGATCCTTCAACCAAAAAATCAAAAAAAAAAAAAAAAAAAAAAAAAAAAAAAAAGAAAAAAACATAGTGAAAATATGACATCTGCTTCAAATTTTTATTATAAAAAGTAGATACAAGCAGTTCAACTTGTTATAATATTCAGCCATAAATTCTCCTTGTTTCATGAGTTGCTTCTGCCAAAGAGTGAAGACAAGGTCATAAGACTGCTGATTGCTAAGGAGATAGTGCTAAAAAAAGGTGACTGCTCCAAAGAATGTATCATAATCCTCAATAACTATCCTGAGTAAAAATTGCTAAAGGTAAAATTTGTAGTAGCAATCTTAATCTATTTTTAGTAAGTTTTGTAATTGGCATGTGCTAAAATAACACAATCTAGATCTTTTAGGATCTTGGTTTTATTTGGGTATGCTATCTTTAGAAGATCTATTCACATTTAGCAATTGCCAGCAGTTATCTCTTATGTGGTTGGGTTTATTAAAGATCTATCTTCAAAATGACCCATACATTAAGGAAGATCCAATCAGCTCCAAATTCTGTTCCTAAAGTTGCTCCCAGTGTTGCAACAGAATGTGCATCTCTGAACTGTTATAATGTTAGTTTTATTGATTGCGAGTTGGATATGATTCTGTACTTATTTCTATTTAAACTCAAGTATGATACTAAGAGTTTTATCCCTTCTTGATGTATGTCATACTTGGTGAAATACTAGAGGTAGTTTGTTTTCTCTTTTGATGCTTGTCTGTTGTTCTGAAGTCCTATGGTGTAGGCAATTTGCATTGAAGTGTTCAAGATCAAATGGAGTTCAATAAAAGTAGATTTTTGCAAGGTGATTACCTGTGGTGCTATACAAGGATACAAAAACAGAAGTCTACATCAATTTAAAGGCTATTGTATCAGTTAATTCATTGTTGTAACAACTTGGTCGATAGTGAAACTTTAATCTAGGTGTGGCCTCAAAAAAGCAATTTGTAGTGCTGAAGTATGCTATCAATCTTGACTTTAGACCCTTGCTGCTTCCTAGCACCAACCTTCCTTGTTTTACACATATCACATTAAAATAGTTAGTGAAAGTTCAATGGAAAATCTTGGTTACCTGGACCCAGGTATAGGTGTCAATATAGGGACATACTTAGAGGATTGACTTGTTCATTTTTAAATTTTGGGTTACAAGGTCTCGCAGTCATTAGCTTCTTTCATGCTTTCTCTTCTTTCTATAAAAGAACACATAGTAGTACTCTAAAACCTTATGTATTAGACACATAATGTAGGGTAACACATATAAAAATACTTTGTAGTTAATCTAGTATGTTTACAATTGCATAGGAATGTGAAGGCACAAACTTAATCAGGCACAAAAGAGAGAAATCGCAAAATGATATCAGCCCCACAGCACAAATCCTAATGGTCAATAGAAATGGGTCAAGAAGTGTTATAGGTGCTTCTCTAAACAACTAAATCATGTAGTTCCATAGTCCTATATAGTTTGAGCATTTAAAGTATATCTGTGTAGACAGTGCCAATTTGCTATTAAACTCACTAAGTGATCTTCTCTAAACATTTCTGACAAGTTTTCATTCTAATAGTTGCTCAGGAAGCTAAATCTTATAGTCAAATCATGTGCTTAGAAACATGAGCATAATTCTCAACATCCTCCTGTCTAGTATCTACAAATCAACATCAACATGAAACCTTGTCCCAAATGGGTGGGATCATATACGTGAACCCCACTTTCACTCTCTTCCTAGATCATATAACTTACTTGAATGATCAATTTTCACCTTCTCCAAAGAAAAATTATGCCAAATCAATTTGCGTATTGTACCATAAAGCAAAGCACAACACTCCAAGACCCTTGGAATGCATAGAATCACACAGTGAGCCAGTGACATGTGATTCAATGAGAATCTAGTGGTGTTGGAGTTATGTAATTCGTATTGCAGTTTCTACTTTAACTAATGTAGCCTTATTTGAGTAAGAAATCCACAGGTATGTTCAAATGTTCCAATAAAACAGGGTTTTTCTCCTAAATGCATTGAACTTCTTTAATTGAAATTACATGAAACGTTAAATCTACACCACTAAAAAGTAGATACTTTAAAATTCCTATCGAGCAAGAGTTATTTAATAATACAATCCTTATCAATTTCTTTTGATTTCAAACTTAGTCATACAGAAAGAAAGGAAATTTAAAAAAAAATTGCTTCTTTATTCATTCATCATCCCTATTGAGTCAAGTAGAACCTCGTTCAATCTGATAAATCACTTCCTACAACATAATTCTAACCATCATCACTAAAATCTCACTAAAAATTACAGGAATTCCAAAAATTATCAAAACTGCCAATTCAAAACTGCAATAAAATCAAAGAAAATCCATAAATACCTGGTATAGAGCAACCAATTCAGGAATCTGGAAAATGAAAGAAGCATAAAGCACTTCCACCATAGAATTCACCGCTGGCCGGCATCCAACATGACAACAACCCTCATCAACACAAATACAAGAATCCCTAGGAAACGGCTTCACTTTACCACTATACAAATACGCCAACACCACAGCCAACGAATCGAAACTCACATCGAAATCCTTTGCCAATTCCTTCAACTCGATCTTACTACCTCCGCCGCCTCTGCCGCCTCCGCCTTTCTCCTTTCCTTGAGAACCAGAGAATAGGTTCTTGAAGAAAGCGCTTCTGGCTGAAAGAATACAGCGGTGAACCGGAACTTCTCGAGATCCGGAAACGACGATCTTGGCGTCGCTACAGAAATCGAATTCGGAGGAATCGAAGACTGATTCTAGGTTTTCCGAGAGGCGTCTGAGAGCGGCGACGTCTGGCGGTGGAATTATCTCCTCCGGCGAGATTGTGTCGGTGTTGGACACGCAGCTGATGCTGCTGCTCCCGCTGTTGTTGTCGTTCGAGTCGGAGATCACTGTTCGATAATCCATGAGACGATGACGTGAGAGAGACAGAGAGAGATTGAGATTCTACGGCAGCGAAAACGCCATGGATTTGCGGATGACGGAGGAGGAGGAGGAGAAGGAGAAGGATATGGAGACGCGGATGGTTACGCAGATTTGCGTCAGATTAAAAGTCAACTAAAGCGTACGCAAATAGAAGGAGAGGATGAAACCCCCGCGTTCATGCCTCATGGCTTGCGAGAGCTGACAAGGTTGGACGCGAACGTCAGCCGGAGAGTATGATCCTGTGGATCATGGTCTATGGTACGTACAACCTTCCCCTGCATGAACCGGACCTGTGCGATGCTCAGAGCCGGACCGGCTTTTGCCCATTCGACCGTCGTCCAAGCTAGGAGAGTTGGCTGCCGGTTGTTTGGTTTTTTTTTTTTTTTTTTTTTTTTTTTTCCCTTTTTCTGACAAAGGAATAAGGAAGATTGAAAATAAGGAAGCTCAACCTTATAAGGACCCACAACTCAACCTAAGTTAGACCCAACCCAAGGAGCCTCTAATCTAAAAAGGATCTTGACTTTTAGAAGACGCGAACCAATGACTTAAGTTATACTTTAAAACACAACTAATTCTGATTTTTTATTAGAACTAATCCATTTAGGAACTTAAAGGTTGATTTCTGATTGGTTAGATTAATCTATTATACTATTTATATTTATAAAGCTAAAACATCTTAATTTGACTTCTTTTTTTAAAATATTAAGGTTATTTTTTTTTAATAAACTACAAGATATATCCTTACTTTTTTACTCCTATATCTAAAAAATGTAAACTATTTTCACACTCTTTTCATGCAGGTATGTGCTTGAAAATTAGCAAATTTAATGACGAATTTTTTACATACACGGTGTCTTAAGTAACACCAGTTTTCAATGCCAATGCCAAGTTTTTGGTAGATACTTTAGAGATTCGTGTGTACTTTGCATAGCATTCCAAATATAAGTGCATTCTAAGATATATAAGGAAATGTTTGTATTGGAGATATTGGTGTTTGAAAAGAAAATATAGTCTCGCATAGAAAAGATATATGATACAATGGAATAGATTTAAGTCTGTATAACACCTTTTCTTCAAGTATAATATTTTTTACGTTTACAGGCTTATTGTTTTATTATATTTGTATTTTATAAATTATTTCACATTCAAGTGTGAAATATTGTTAGAAATATTGATGTTTGAAAAGAAAAAAATAAAGAATAGCCTCACATAGGAAAGAAATGACAAGAGTTTGAAAGTTTAAAAGGAAAGATAGTGAAAATTGAATTGATTTAAGAAAATGAGCACAACAAGCTTGGACCCTTATTCTCACTATATAAAAGGAAAAATCACAATTCTATACACAAAAATACAAAAATTTATAGAAGTATTGTCTACATTAGTTTGCACACGTCATAAAAACTTAATATCAAAACTATCGTAATCCATATCTTTTGCAAAAGAAAATCACAACGATTTCGCCAAAACTCATGCGATTAGATAAAAAATGAAAATATAATTCAAATTGAAAACAAAAACATAATGCAAATTACAAAAAAGGAGAATAAAACTAGATCGCTTTGACAATATTGTTGCAAAGAAGTGCAATAAAAAATTGAGACCTTGTTAAATTGCATAGATCAAGAAATAAAAATTGAAAATTGTCCTTGCAACTCTAGCTATTCATATTGTCAAGTAATTTATATTGAAAGTTTAGATTTCTTATTTGAAATGAAAGGCATGGCTCAAAAGTAGCATAACACATTTTGATTTCATTATGAATTCCTAATAGACTGTGCAATAACCTTGTTTGATGAAATGTCTCTATTGTTGTATATAAAAGATTGTTGAATCCACTATGTGATGCCAATTTAAAAATTTTAGATGTTGCAGTATTCATTATTGATTTTATTATACATGATCATAGCCAATGATCATTATTTAATAGTTGATTGTATACTGTGCATCATGTTTTATCGATGAAATGCTTCACACAGGTCAAAATAGTTATGAATAATTGAAAATGTATACTGATATTCAAACTAGAAATTTATATAGTATATTTTTTATTAGATTTGACTAACTAAATATATTTCATAATTAGTATTGAAAATAGACTGGAAGCTGAAATAAAATTGAATTTGAAAAATTCAATTAGAGCTAAATTTTTTTTCTTTTTTTTTTAATAAACAAAACAATAATGAAATGTTTGGACATTGTTGAAAATGACATTATTTACGAATAACAAGTACAAAACATACAATATGTATGCATATGATATATTCATAATATACATATAGTATATTATTACCATAATATAAAAAATGGTAACAACACTAGTGATTAAAACATATTTAATTCTTTTATAGGCATTAATGGATAATATACCAATTTTAATCTAGCATAGTGAGATGGGTTGATAAAAAATATGAGAATTTATAGATAGATGATGTGCTAATTCTAAAATTTATTAGTTTTATAGTTTTGAGTGAGATTGCATTTGGTGAGTTGCATATGAGATCATTGGATATCAGATATCAATTGTAAGAAATGTTTCCTTACTTGGCCACCAGTGATGAAATAAGATTATTCTTCTATTTGGAATTAAAAATAAATGATATAGATTTCAAAAAGTATTTGAGGCGTTGGTTCAAAAGAGCTACTGATTTGTACATTACTTGAGTATTTAAGGGTATTAGCTCAAGAGTGAAGCTACAAAAATAAAATTAATGAAATATCAACCTTTCCATTATTGGACATAGTGTATCTTGATATGTTTGAAGACAACTTTGTAAGTTGTTAAAGACAAATACATGTAACTAACTTCAACTATTTTTGTGCTACTTATCATTACTATAATATGATATTCAAGTAAAATATCAATGTATATTAGTCGTATAATATACAAATATTATGGTATACAATGTAACTTTTAAGATTTTTTTTGCATCAGCTGAAATATATTTTGTTAAAAATGAGGTTTAATAAAATTAAGTTCTTGTTATGACATGTTAGAACATACAATGATAAAGTATATGATGTCCATATGTCTGCAACGAAATACAATCAACATGAATGACAGAAGATGCACGCATAACATGTTCCAACTAGATGAAATTCCATGTTTTTATGCGCTAACAATTATAAATGAGACATACATGGACCAATACAACTTCTTTTCGATAAATTACATCAAGCAAAGCATTTATTGCCACTTATAATGCAATTGTTTATTTGAGAAGAGAGGAAACAACATGACATATATTAAAAGTAAAAGATGACATTATGCTACGAGCAAGCAAAAAAGTTAGACCAGAAAGACAAAAAAAGAGAAGGTATAAATTAGGATGAAACCATAAAACAAGTATAAGTTATGAGAAATACAGTTGAACATAACACAATAAAAAATATGTAAAAGTGCACTACAACACAAATAAACTCCTTTTTTAGCATTCTTTTATTATTTTTTTCCCATAAGGTAAGGACATTATAGTAAATGTCATTGGTAATTGTTATTTTTTAATTAAAACATTGAATAAATAATAAATGATTTATTCTTTACAGTTATGGTTTGTTATCATTGGTAGTGAATTGAAGTTACATTATCACTCATTGCACGTATAATATCAATATACAATATGTATACTATCCATGTAACTTATTCTTTTTAACTCTCATCTTTTTTGACAGAATCATATGAGATGGAAATGCATCTGAATTGCAAAGCTTCATTTTGGTAAACAATCTTGTCTTTATGTTTAAATTTCTTCAACTTCTCCAAGATATCTTCGTTGTGTCGCACCACTTTGGTGAGAGTTCTTCATGATTGAATGATGTTCTTTGTCATTGCAATAGCAAAAATGATGAAACCTTGTGCTCTTTATTGTACATATACGATTTTTTCAATACAAGACATAAAAAAGGAAACACTTGACCGTAATTGTAAAAGTAAAAATGAAGATTGTATTGGAGTAAAAATTAAAGTATTTTTAGAATAGGTCAAAATCTGCAACCATTTTAGCGTCCTTATTTATAGTAAAATTAAAATATTTTAAAAACATATGATATAACCAAAAAGTTACAAAAAAGCAAACATTATTAATAATCTTTTTTTTATCTGACAATTTTTGTAATTTTCTCTATATAAAATGACTATATAATTTTATCAAGACAATGGTCTTAGGCTTTGAGGCCATGGAAGCCTTCATCTTTGATTTAAACAACCAACTTTTTTTTTTTTATTAAATCTTAATTTTTTGTACATATTTATTTTAAAATTAAAATTAATGACAATTAATCAACTAATTTAGTTAATTTTGAATATGTTGAAAAGATGTAATTTTGTAGAAATGACTCTTAATTCTATTGGTGTCTATTAGTGTTAAACAAATATAATAATTTATTTTGAACTGTAATTTGAATTTGATCTTTTTTTGAGTCCATAAAATATCAACAATTTCAGTTTGCTAGAAATACATTTTTAAAGCATTACAAATTATATTCAAAAGGTTGAATCTTGGGAGCAGACATTCATTGAACTTTTAGCACACATGAAGGGATAAATTTATATTTTAGGATATTGCAAATTACAAGCTTATGTCAATCGGTTCATTTCTTGTTTCTTATAATTGTTATTTAGTTATTCTAAATTTTCATATACTAGATACCAACAATTAAAGATAATTTCTTTTTTTTTCTTAATATCTTTTAGATTTCATTTTTCCTGATTTTCATTCTATTACACTTTGTTGACAAATTCTGCAATCATGACTACTAAACCAATTATTAACACTTTGAATTTGAAGATGAGAAGCCTAAAAAATTCAAGGGCATGGACTTCAAGAGATGGCAATAGAAATTAATATTTTAGTTGATATTATAAATTTGACACATATGGTGAAAGAAAAGGTCCCCAAAAATAGGTAAAGATTCAATATCCAATTAGAAGTTTAGGACGATTGAGGCTTGAAAACAATTTATTTTGTATGTAGAAATTGCGTTTGGAATAGGTTGGACAATACAATTTATGTTGTGTATTCAGGATGTAAAACTGCAAAGGATATATAATACTTGAGTGGAAAAAAAAAATATAAATCACCATTTCTAAAGATGCATGTGGAGTACACACTTCAAGTTTGTACAAACAGAAGTGACAACCAATTCTCAGGTGGATTTGCTAGTTTTTTTCCTCTATCTTTAAAACCACCAAATTGGTTGCCTCAGGGATTAATAACTCATACATATCTCTTACAAACATACCTCTTTTAAAGGCCTCTTATGACCCTTATATCCATATAATACCTCTTAGTGATGGCATGCAATTTTTTGCAAAAATACCAAAATCATACATTATTTTTAGTAAGAACTCCATTATATATAAATAAAAGCAACAATGGAAAATTTTTAAACAAGTATATTGAATTCAAAAAATTTTCTAAAATTGTCATTTACCAAAGTGACTGTCTAACCTTTAAGTTATCAAAATGTTATAATTTCAATTATAGAACTGCCTTCAAAATTTTTATTTTTTCTTAATCTCTTAAATGAGTCCCATTAACTTATGGGTAACTACTTCTTCAATTTACTTGTGAATACTTAATGCATTATATCTTGTAATGACCATGTCATTTGCATATAATAAAGAAAACTATTGCTTGCATCCGATTGACAAAAGGTTAATGAAGAATTGTATGACATAGGAGCAATGTATTGTAAGAAAGCATATAGTTGAGTTTGGAAAACTACATTCAACGAGATTGCTTTAGACCATATAAAGCCTTACAAAGATGACATACTTTTAAATGATCAAAAGTTGGAGGAGAAATATTTTTCTTCAACCAACTTGCAATTAAAAAAATATATGTTTTTAATATTGTGAAAAATTATTCACTATCTAATGGATGAAATAGCACATAACGAATCAAAAGTGATAAGATAAGCAATTGAACACAAGCCTCCTTATAATCAAGCCATACTCTTGAGCAAAATCCCTTAGATTTAAGGCAAGCCTTATAGCACTTCATTGATTTACCAACGCAAGTCTCAATCTCGTTCCTTCACTTACTTCTTGCTGTAGTGTTATCAGGGGGCAAATTGATCACATCCAGTTTGTGAGTTTTGAGCATAAATTGAAGTTCATTGGACATAAATTTTTGCCAAAAATAATCAGATTGAGTCTAATGCTTGTTTTTGAGGCTCCTATATGGTAGCAAGTGCAAAACAAAAAAGATAGTCATATTTAGATAAGATGGGATATCTCTGACCCTATTAGATCGATGAACATTTGAAATAGAGGACTTAATCAATCAGTGCATGAAAGTTAAAGTAAGTAGTCATGGAGAAAATTGTGGAACTAACTTCACCTGCATTAGATACTCGATGTGAGGCTAGACAATTTCATTTCAGGATGTAATTTTAATTATAGAAATCTTTAATTCTCTATTTTGATTAATCTATTTTTGATGTTCTATTTTATACTTTGTATTTCTAATGCTTTCTGTCTACTGGCCATAAATAGGACGATCCTAGATTGTCAGACTAACTCGGAAGAGAGGTTTGATGGTTTGATCATCAAAGTATAAACCTAGAAAGATCACTGTATCAGGATATCCTTGATCTAATAGGAGGTTGCACATAAATTTGGATTCTATTGCATTAGTTTGTTGACTATACACTTAAGAGAGAGTATTAGAAAATTTGACTAATAGTTATTGAAATAACTCCGAAGAGGATTTTAATAATTAGTGTTATAACTTACAGAATTAAGAAATAGTTAGTTGAAATAGGAATTAAAGGGCGTTACATGAGATTTTACAATCATATATAATTAATTCATATAGTTTTAAAATTCAACAATCTTTTAATTTGATTTTGTTAAGTTTACATCATTCACATTCAGTTCATAGCCTTAATAAAATTGAAACTAGTAGTAGATTGGGTTTTGAGATTATTGGTGAATAACTGTTCCCTAAGGACGATATTCAATATACTACCTTGTATTACTATTGTGATATTGGGGACTTGCAGTAATTGCAACAGTACCCACATTAATTTTAAATGAATTTTTGAAAGTTGCCAAAAAATTAACTCAAATTGATTAAGTAAAAGATACAGTATATCATGCAAAATCATCAATAAATAATATAAAATATTTAGATCCTTCCCTGGTGGTAAGGAGGGTGGGTCCCCAAGCATTAAAATAGATAAGATCAAGAGTAAAAGAAATAAAATCACTTATGTTATGGGGAATGACAAAATCCCCACCTTCCTATCTTCCTTGTACTAAGATCGAATTACAAAATTGCCATCGGGTGCCAATTTTATTTTAAAATGCATTTTATATTTCAAATATAGGCACATTATGCTACTAATCTCAACAATATCACATAAATAAATCTTGAATATCATTCCTCTAACTATGGTGCCATATTAAATACAATTTGTGTGACAGTCCGCATTTTTCACAACAGACTTGCGAATTCGACATATGTACATTTTATGTATTTTCTGAAATTTTAATGAAGATATATGAAATTTTCCTCAATTTCGAATTAATTATTAAAGAAAATGAGTATAATGTGAAAAAAATATAATTTTAAGGAAAAAACACATGAAACTATTAGGAAAATGTATTTTCTTGAGGAAAATAATTTTTAGGACTGATTATTGAATTTTTAGAGTAATAAATAAAATTTTTGGGAGAAAAATATGATTTTAGAGAAATTATTCAATTTTTGGCGCACAGGCCGATTCTCAATCGGGCCACGGGCCCAACTCGTGCAAAATTGAAGGCTGACCGTGGGCCGACCCATGCGCCCAGAATGGGTCCAGGCCCCTGCATTCTTGTCTTTTTGTGCGTGAAATGGGTGATTTTTACTCGAATTTTGGATGGATTTTGGGAATTTTCTGTAACAAAACCATGGCTGCAACTGGTTTAAACCTATGGTTTGAGCTATTAACTCATAGCCTCAATTGTGACCAATAAACATTGCCAACTAGGCAGCCAGCATGTGAGTTTGGAAGCCACCTGGATGGCCACATGTCACCCCCACCTTGCCATGCAAGCACCCTTCATGCAACAAAATCTCTTCTTTGAGCTCCAGTCTAGAAATTCTATATTTCTGTAGCGACGTTCATGAGCTTGAATCTCATCCATTTCTCAACCAAATCCATTGAATTATAGCTTGTTTTGAAGCTTTTACCACCATCTACGAAGTCCCACAAGTAGTTTGCCTAATCTTGGAGCCATCTGAAGCTGAAATCATCAAGTAAAGGGGTTGTTCATAGGGTTCAAACCCAGAAAATCAGAAAAGCTTGTGTTGGAACCACCTTTGGAACTTCAAATCCTAGATCGTTTCAAGCCCATTTTGGAGGTGAGATAGTTCGTCTTCTTCATTTTCATGAATACTCTAACCTCCAGTGGTTGGAAAATAAGAAATGAAGCTTTACATGTGATTTCTTAGCCATTAAAGTTGGTATTTACTCACTGTTGCAGTTGTGTAACAGAAACAGTTGGAGCAACTTTGGGAAGGCTCACACCTGAACCATTCCAGACTCGTCCCTGAGGTAAAACCCATCATTCTACCCCTTCTCGTGTGTATTCAAGTATCAAAGTGGTAGAAACCAAAAACTAGAACGTTTAATATGTTTTAGAAGCCACTGTTGTTAACTGTTAGACTCACTGTTGTAACAGTGCCGACGGAAAGCAGTTGGAGACCAAATTTGGAGCTACATTTGGTACACCTAAAGGCACCCATTCGGACTGAAACCAGAGGCGTTTTAGACCTCATAGTAGAGGTTCTAGAAAAGTATAATGAATTGACCTTGAGCCTTTGTAAATATAATTTGCTACACTTACAAATATGTCATGGATGTAAGAGCGCTAGGACTTAGAACAATTTCTTGTATGCTTTTAGAATGCAGCAGAAAAATTGATGGAATGATAGGCATGATTTTGGTAGTAGATGTTACTGATTCGAAGTATTCTTGATTAATAAATGTTTTATGACCTATATGGTGCAATTAGACACAAGAAATGACCCATGGGATTGTGAGTTAATGGGGGAAAGAATACTAGAAAGATAGTGGAAATTATGAACCCATAAATTTCCTGTAATCTGGCTGAAAATTCTGAGATGAAATTAACTGACCAAACCTTAATAGATTAAGCTGAAATTTGGTGGAGAGATCCCTAAGTATGTCTAGAAGTTGCTTACCAAATTTTAGAGCATTCTGATATAGATAGGTAGGTCAATTTAGGCAAATAGTCATTGCCTGTCACAGGGTGTATTGGATCTGTACAGTCTCTGTTGTTATATCTAGAAACCTTAGTAAATGATGTCCAAAAATTGTGAATCAAAATTTCAGGAAAACTTTAGGAAGTTTAGAACAGTTCTACAAAGTTTGGCGCAAATCCAATGTATAGATTGACTACAGAAAAAAATCGAAAAAATGGTTGCACAGATAGGGCCATAAGCTAATGTTGTGCCAAAGTGTGAGAAATGGGGAATGTTGACCCCTTTTGGCCCAATTGACTCTAGGAGGACCAGAATTGACCCTTTAGGACTCTGTTGACCAGCTAGGTTAGCAAGTGATATGTTAACTAGGGTTGACCAAGATTGACCAAGGTTAATCAAATTGACTTAGCAACTAAGGCAAGTTGGACTAACATAGATGGACTACCCTTGACTAGGTCAATCTATTGATTGACCAATGATGTAGAGTTAGAGTGAGCCAAGTCCCATGTTAATATTAAGAATTTATGTCAATTTTGTAGGACTAAGTACTAGCGGGACGCGATCGGTCGCAAGAGGAGCACCAGGAGCAAAGCATCCCTGTGAGTAGTGTTTTCTCACTCATTTCTTAGAGCTTGTTATTTTTTCCATTATGAAAATGTGATTACATATTGTGATGAATCTACATTCTTTTAAATGGGTTTTAAATGAAAAGTGCATCGAGTCTCGAGGTCCGAGGGTGCAGGGTTAGGGTGAGTTGTGTCGGTCTCTCATACGACCCCGAGAGGTGACCACCTAGCATAGAGTGCTTGCTGAGGGGGTTTTGTGGGCCTACGATGATGGCAACAACAATAAGACCTAATCGGGCCGTCACAATAAGGAAATAACAATAAGTCCTGGTTGGTCGTTACGATGATGGCAACGACAATAAGTCTTAATCGAAGTTGGCACGATACGCCTAACTGTCTGCAACCCACTCGAGTAGATTTTTAGTTGCCTTGGAGGGCTTGCGAGCCTCGGCGAATGTTTTCACTATTTAACTGTTTTTGAATGAAGGTACACGATTGCATTATGGATTTAAATTGTATTCACTGTTGCATTCACCCGCATAATGCTATTGTTCATGCATTCATGACACATATTTTATTGTGAAATGCTTGTTTTAAGTTATGAATTAGACTGCATTACTCACTGAGCCACCGTGGACAATTAGACTCACTACTCTAACTTTTCAGGCCCTTCAATTGTAGACAAAGGCAAGGGAGTGATCATCGCCTAGAGCTGTTCTCCCTCTCTCATTGTTTTGGTAGGTTTTCTTCATATTTTTTGTGGTTTTGTTTGAGGGTTAGAAATTATGTATAGGGGTGAGGAAAATTTGTATATAATGGATTAGTCACTCCCGTTGCTACGCATGTTTTAATGACCCATTTTGGTAAACATCAAGTTTTATTGGTGTTCATGTGTTAAATTTCTTCTGCATTCCCTATGATTACTCTGATAGTGTGTGGTGTAGTGTTGAAAGATGAGACTTAACAGTGTCTTGGCAAGCTCGACTTGTGGGCAGAGTTGTCGGGACACTGTGCCAGTCGGTTCATCCTTCGCCCTAGGGAAGGGGTCTCGACAATTTGTTAATCAGATTATTATGAAGACATTTCAATAATAATAATTTAGATTTGAAAATTAATAAATTATGACCACCATATATAAGATCGTATACAACAACAATCGAATGAGGTCCATTTCTTATTTATATAGAACATTAAACTTTAATAACTAGCATGTGTACATAACTAGACATGTACTAATATATATCATTTAAACTATTTCAAATGAAATCAAATATATTTTTCATCAATGAAAATCCAATATAAAGAGTCATGAAATTATGTTCAAGCCACTAACCATTAGATTAAGAAACTAAAAAATAACATAACTAAATTGAAATTCAAGTAATAACTTATACGAGCCCATTTGCCCAACCTAAATCATAAATGAGGATCCTATTTTACTGGTTATAGTTAATGTTAAGATCGAAAGGACTATCGTTGTTTTTTTTTCTTGGATAAAACATCTATTTGTTTGGGGTTTAATTTAGGGACATCAATAAGGTGGGATCAACTGTGAAAGACACCTTTTTGAAGAAGAAATCAACCATTAGAGACACTGCTTATATAGGGATGAACCCGTGAGTAATCTTGAAACAAAGTTGTATACAATGATCATTTTCAGGAGTAGTGCCTTATCAATCCATAAGCCTTTAATTCTAAGGAGAGTACCCACAACAATCAAACATAAATACACAAACACAGATAATATAGATACACAACATTCAAATATAAAAAGTTACAAATATTATAAGCATGCTTGTATAATATATTATGTCGATATTAGATTATTGAAAATAATAGTTCATAGCACACAAACTAGCCCTAAAACATCAATAAACACGTAATTTATCACAAAACAAAAACATACTAACACGAACCTATTTCAACAATCAACATAACAAAATTAATTATATTTGTCTTTTAAAACTAAAATAATGCAAGTGAGTATAAGAAATCTTTTCTACCGAATAATTTGTTATTAGCACGATCCTTAGTTAGAAAGGCTGGGCTTTATGATCATGAACTGGTAAGACACCACTCCTAAGAATGATCATTGTATGCGATTTTGTCTCGAGTTTACTTGCACGTTGATCCTACCTTAAGGGGTGTCTTTGATGGTTGATCCCTTTCTTAGAAATTTGTCCTTCAAGTTGATCCCACTTTAGGAGACGTTAATGGACAAAACTCTAGACTAATAAGTATTTTATCTAAAAAAGGAAAATATTGAGGATAGTCTTTTCGGTCTTAACATCAACTATGAACAATAAAAAACATGAAATGTATAATATTTGTAAGCGTTTGCATGATTGTTATTTTGATTGATATAATCTTTGTAATGCATCAGGGATGCTCCATTGGGCTCCTTTAAAGTCACTTTGATCTGTGCCGCACTGCGAACCATTGATGAAGACATACTACTAGGATCCCTCACTGATGAAGTTAATTAGAATAGTTTAGGTTGGGCAGATGGGTTCGTAGAAGTCGTCAGTTGAATTTCAACTTAGTTATGCTATTTTTCAATTTCGTAATGAAATGGTCAATGGCTTGAGCATGATATCATGACTCTTTATACTAGAATTTCATTAATAAAACTATATTTGACTTCATTTGAAATAGTTGGAATAATATTTACTAGTGTAGGCCTAGTTATATTGATACGTACTAGTTGATAATGGTTAATGCTCTGTATGAATAAGAAATTGAACTTATTCATTTGTCATTGTATATGATCTTATATATGGCGATCATGGTTAGTTTATTAATTTTTGAATCTAAATTATTATTGTTGAAATGATCTTGTAAATGATGCAATTGACAAAATGTATTTAATATGATACCATGGTTAAAAGAATGAAGTTCGAGATTTGTTTATATAATCTTGTTGAGATTAGTAGCATCTTGTGTCTCAACGTATCGCTGTTGGAGAAATAAAATGTATTATAACAAAGTTGGCATTTGAGGGTGTTTCATAGTTTGCCAATGGTGTAAGGATGGTATGTAATACCCACAAATTTCGGCATTGAAATACTTGAAATTCGAAAAGAAAAAAAATTTGAAATTTACTGTTACTATTCAAATATACGGTTACTGTGCACAAATATAGTCACTATTTTGTCAGCAGACAAAATTGGATTCGGGGGGTTACTGTAGCTACAGTAACCGGTACTGTAGCTACAGTAACAAACTATTCACAACTGTACGGTTTCGTCTTTTTCTGCTAGAAAATTCTATATAAACCCCCCTCATTCTGAAAATTCATTCCAGCAAGAAAGAAA
>JAJIYU010000495.1:0-50076 GCA_030144865.1 Tinospora cordifolia
CCGAGAAGAAAGCAAAACAGAGCAAATGATGCTCTGTTGCTGCCACGGTTGTTGTTGCTGTGGCTATCGGTGCTGCTGCCTTGAGCAAACCGAACGAAGGAGAAGAAGAACAAAGGAAGGAGAATCTAAAGTTCTGATTTCGGACCATAAAAGCAGAGGAGTGGTGAGCAAAGTCTGGTAGTGCTCGTAACGGAACAGATGAAACTGAGGAAGAAGAAGGCCGGACGGAGGGGAAAAGGGAAGAAATTTGGAGTTGGTGATTTCCGAACAGAGGAACGGTGAACAACAATTTGTTATTTTCTGGGACGGATTGAAATAGAAGATGATGGCTGCAAGTCCAGTTCAATTCCTATGTTTTCGGTCATCAAAACAGGGAGTTCAATGATTTAAATTCTGGTTTAAAAGAAAATTCGGGTGTGTTGCGAATCAAGTTGGGTTGTGATTTTAGCAAACCAGTTTTTGGTTTTAAACTTTGTTCATTGCTGGAAGTTGGGTGGGACGGTGAAGAAACAGAACGTGGAACAGCCCCTTACAGGTTAGTGGTTGAATTAATAATAAGGTTAGTAAGATAATCTAATGTAATGATTTAATTTAAGTGTGGTTAGCTGATAAATTAGGACGTAAGGAAGTATGAGTGTAAAATAACACTATCACTAGATAACCTAGGAAAATGTATGTACTTAAATAAACATAAATTAGAACTAAGAATTGTCAAATGCTAAGATCAATTTATAAAGGTATTTTCATTAATCTAAAGTTAAGCAAGAAAATTTCAAAGATTTTAATTGATGTAATTTCAGTATCTTTGTATAAAGAGGAAATTATTGTAGGATTTACCATTATTATAACTTGAACTAGAATAAAAAATAATACGAATAAATCAATATAGATTGATTAGAATAATAAAGTTTTATGACATAATACTAAGGTTTAGAAAATAAAAGAATTAACTAATGTATCTTTATGTATTTAAATATTTAAATTAAGTAGTTCAAGAAAATTAAAAATCATTTATTTAAGTAGATAAATATTTAAATTAGAAAAACAAGTAAATAATAATTATTCGAATTAGCACTATAAGTGATCTCAGTAAAATTTTTAGGAGTATCATAAGACTAAGATTTTCAAATCCGAATAAGACTAAAAATTTAACAAATGGAAGTCATATTTTGTTCGTAATTATTTCATTTAAGATATGAATAAGTTATTTGATGCATAACGACTAAGAAATAGAAGAACACATGTAATAAATTTTAATTTACGGAGTTGATCACGAAAATAATATTGATTTGTTAAAACTACAAAATTGAAAAGTCATCGAATTATTTCGAAACTTTAGTTAGGAATATTATTGTAAATAAATAAAAATATATAAAATTCTAGACCTTATGATTAGTTTAGAAATCATTTAAGCCTAAGAGTAATTCTATTAAGTGTTAAATTTCAGATATATATTAACATGTCGAGGATTTCAAAGGAAAACAAGGAAGCCCTGAAGATCTGCAGAATCAAGTGGGCGTGACTTCCTTGTTCATCTGTATTATATGGATTTAAGATTCAAAGCATTTGATTGAATAGTTCTAGGATTACTATAATTTTGTTAGGAAATTTATTGAATTGTTTGGCATGATTGGATAATGGATGATTTATTTAATTGGTGCCTTGTTTATTTATAGCATGCATTAATAGGAAATCATGCAGTTAGACTTTATTATTTACGCATGTGAATGGCCTGCATTCTTTGATTTATTTTCCATGATATTCATGATGATTGGCATGAATTAAATGGTTTGTAAAACTAAATTAAGACGATGGTTTATTAAGAATCCACATACCGGTACGATTGACGAGCCTGAAGCGGATCGAGGTGGCATCTCCTATATGTCATTGTTTGAGATCGTCGAGCCACAAGGCGGATCGTAGGTATTCCCAACCAGAGCTGACTGTGACAGCTCGATGTCTTTGAGAGATGGTACGATGCCTGGGTAAGTACGCTCTCTTGGGTTGTGATGTGAGTGTCGATTGATTTTAGACGGTTATTGACCCTCTAAGATTTGATTGGATCACAGGAAATACCGAGTGGCATTTCAACCCTCTTCCGATCTTAGAGTCCGACTAAAACAAATGAATGTTTGAACGCCTAATGTTTAAAAGTGTTTGTAATATTTTGGATTGGGTCTATATAATGCATGTGATGTGTATGATCGATCCACTGAGCTTTCGAGCTCACTCCCATTTTTATCTTTCAGGTTCACATGGACTTAGAATGTTGTAGTCTACGTTGGAAAAACTCACACTTTGATTGGACACCTCACGGGGAGGTCGTCTGGGATAGGTGACTTGAAGGTTAAGTTTTATGTATTTTACTGAGTTGTTTTTATATAATCTCATTGGTTTTAACTTAACTGTTTTATCTCTAAATGACATTATTTGTTTAATGATTTTTGGATTGAACAAATAACTTTAACGATTTCTGCTGCATTATCGATGAACTGTATTAGTTAATCCAGTAAACGATTTGAAGAACCTTTTGATGTTTTATCTTGATAAACGATTACCAGATATTGACTTAAGAACAAACATATGATGAGGTTAATTTTGAAGAAAATATTTTGACAGAACAAAAATTTCAAGTAGCATCTCGATTTTCGACGGGCGACGATCCACACATGAGGAAAAATGTGAACGGAGGTCCGGCTGAAAATTGGGATGTTACAACATCGCACCTAATCCAATCAATGAAGCATCAATGTATAGAGTGTACCTCACACCATGAGTAAACGTGACTAGAATGGGTGCCGAAGTCAACCTTTTCTTCAATTCTTGGAATGTTTGTTTGCATTTATCATTCCAAATGAATTTCTCTCCCTTTCTAGTTAACTTAGTCATTGGTCTAGCCAATTTTGAGAAATCTTGAATGAACCCCCGATAATATCCAGCCAAACCAAGGAAGCTTCTGATTTTTGTGACCATCGTAGGTTGCTTCCAGTTTGATACCGTCTCTACTTTCTCAGGGTGTACTGATATTCCTTTTGCCGAAATCACATGGCCAAGGAACTTGACCCTTTTCATCCAAAACTCACACTTGCTGAGCTGGGCATATAGTTCATTTCTTCTCAATACTTCCAAAACGATATGCAAATGCTCAACGTGTTCAGCCTCTGACCTAAAGTAGATCAAAATGTCATTCAAAAATACCATGATAAACCGATCTAGGTACTGTCTGAAGACTCTGTTCATCAGATTCATAAATGTAGTCGGTGCATTGGTCAAACCAAACGGCATCACAGTGAACTCGAAGTGCCCATTTCGAGTTCTGAAAGCTGTCTTTTATATGTCAAAGTCTCTAATCCTTAGCTAGTGATACCCTGACTATAGATCAATCTTGGAGAAATGAGTGGATCCCCTCAACTGATCAAACAGGTCCTTTATTCTAGGCAATAGGTATTTGTTTTTTATCGTTGCTTGGGTTAACCTCCGGTAGTCTATACACAGTCTCAAGGATCCATCCTTTTTCTTTACAAACAGTATTGGAGCTCCCCATAGCGACTCGCTAAGTCTGATAAATCCCTTCTCGCAGAGCTCATCTAATTGCGCTTTCAGTTCAATTAGTTCTACCGGTGCCATTCTGTAGGGTGGAATGGCTATAGGGTCAGTACCTAGATGGAATTCGATCTTAAACTCCAATTGTCTATGTGGTGGGAGTCCCGGTAGATCATCAGGGAACACATCCGCATATTCCCTCACTACAGGTATATTTTGTATTTCCCTAGACTTTTCGGTATTCTATCCAATAATTGCCTGAAGTCTTCTTTTTATTTTTTAGAATATAGCATGACTAACATAGGACTCCTTGGCAATCTTTGCATGTCCCCATCTATCTTCAATACCTCACCAGATGGTAGCCTCACCGTTACTCTTCGTCTTTGACAATCGATCTGTGCTTGACATTGGGTTAGCCAATCCATACCCAATATCACGTCATATCTATGAAAATGGAGTGCACAGAGATCAGCTGAAAATAGGTTGTCTCCAAACCTAAGGTCATATCTATAGTATTTCCTCGAACTCACAGTAGTCCCTATGGGTGTGGCTACATCTAATGTCACTGGCTACGGATTCGTAACCAATTATAACCTATCTACTAGGATCTTAGAAATAAAGGATCTAGTGGCACCCGAATCAAACAAAACTTGGACAGCAATGCCAAACAAGAGAAATGTACCTTCAATTGTCGGAGTGGGATTTGTCTAGGTGTCTACAGCATACAAATTGGCTTGGTTTTTCTGTGGTGGCTGTGGTTGTGTCTGCTGCCTCTGTTGAGGGTGATTACCTTGTCCACAGGTCTGTTGCTACTGCTGCTGGGGTGCTGGAGCCTGTGCTCTGGTAGGACAATACTTTGCAATGTGCCCTTGATGTTTGCATGTATAACACAACCCTAGCTTTCTAGCTTGATCTGTCTAATAGTCTCTAGCAAGGTCGGGTCGAGCCTGCTGTGCCTGTGGCTGTCGCTGAGGCTGAGGTACTTTGTGCCCCTCTTGTTTGCTTGACCTCTTTTGTGAAGGTCCCGCAGCCTTCTCTGACCTAGTCCTCTTCTTAACCTTCAATGCCTTCTCAAACTCTAGGTCTCTCTCCAAGATTTGTGCCCTCTCCATAGTATCCATAAAGGTCATCAACTTAAGTGGTGCCAAGATCTTTTTTATCTCCACTTTCAGACCCTCAATGAAACGATCCGTCTTGGGTTGCTCATCCATGACCAAAGCAGGAACAAATCTTGCCAACTCTGTAAATATCTGCTCGTACTCTGTGATCGTCATAGTCCTTTGCTTTAGGTTAACAAACTCTGACTGCAGTTGTCTCTTTCTTGCAGTAGAGAGAAACTTACTATAGAACCTCATCTTGAATTCCTCCCAAGTCATGACTGTCTGATCAATGGTGGGGTCGTTCACAATCATCTCCCACCAATGGTAGGATGACCCTACCAACTGATGCACTACCAATGCCTCTCTCTTGGGCCCATATGCTCCCATAGCGTCCAAGTGTTTCTTCATCTTTGTGAACCACCTGTCAGATACCGTATAATCACCAATCCCCTCAAAAGTACTAGGACGTAACTTCTAAAACTCCACCAATAGGTCCTTCTGCTCCCTATCAAACCCAACGAGTCTATTTTGTGGTACTGCTTTCATGGAAGTGGACCCCTAATGGACCTGAGGCTGAGCCTGTGCCGGTGGCTCTGTCGATAACTATGGCTACACCTATGGCTGTACTGGTACTAATGGATGTGGTGATGCTGATGGCTGCTAGGTCCTCATAGCCTACTCTACTGCCCTCTACATCATCTCAGTGATGGCCTCTGGCGTCAGTTTAACCACTACATGTGTCGGTGTCACAGGGGTGCCCTCATCACTATGCCCCATCTTGGCTCCATTCCTGCCTCTGGTCGCGCCCCTCTTGGGTCTACCTCGACCTCTCGGCATTATCTACAAGTTAAAGATGTATTTTAGTATGCAACAATGTAATAAAATTTTTGAAGCAAAAAAATTTCAGTATCCATCAATACCCTTCGCGTTATCGTGCTATTGTGACTCTAAATTCAAGTCTCTGAGCTTTCGATTTGTTTAGTGGCCTGGGGTTTATACTTCTAAGTCAACAACAATCTGTTTGTTTCTGGGTACAGGAATTTGTGTATCAATACTCAAAATAATCATACCACATATATAACATACAAGCACACAGTAACCAATCAAACAATCCACGCTAGCTTAATGGAACCAAACAATCCCATTACGGCTAATACAATTTTGCCAAATCCTGGTCTCTAAGGATAAGACATGACCCACCGTACGTGACTGTCCCACACATGTATAATACAATGCGTGCAAGTTCTTCCAAAGAGTCCATTCATTGCCCATTACAATTTCACAAGTGTCTCGCTCCTTAAGGCTGACGCAAGACCCACCATACGCGACCATCCCATACCAGTAGAATATAGTGCGTACAAGTTTTGCCTAAGAATTGATCATTCACCGTACATGATCCACTACAGTACTTTCGTCCTACAGCGACTAGTAACTTGAGCATGCTGACATATCCTAAATCTTTGCTAGACTTCTATCCGCCTAGTAGAGGGATTCTACTCATTTTATTCACTTTTTGAAAGTCAAATCCAGTTGAAATTCTTTTCTAGTGAAAATCAATTTCGGTGAAATTTTTATTTATGTGAAACATTCTATTTTGATAGAATCAAATTCATTCGGTGTAAATTTCAACCCAATAATTCTAGTAACTGCGCTCTGATACCAACTATGTAATACCTCGGCCCCCGGTTCATTCCTTGGGGTTCCCTTGGGCTGCGCTCGCTTAGAATGCGCGCCCATTAGACTGGGAAGTTGCCACCGCATTGTCCGCCGAGAGCCGGAATGCTACTGAAATCATTTTTCAGATTCTATTTCTTTTTTATCTCTTTTAGGAAAAAAATCTACTTAAATAAACACAAAATTTTTTTTGAAATAAACCTCTAAATAAATAAAATGGATAAGTGCAATTTCGAATGAAATGAGAAGCATCAAGCTCAATATTTACACAATTTAAAAATCTCCAAAATAATCCCAAAACATTTAGTCACATGTAAAATGTTTAGACAAAAGAAAGAAAAGGGCTACATGCCAGTTCAGTCAAATACAGAAATAAAATGCGTAGCAAACACCAACAACCTCCTCGGTGAGGTCTCCAAAATAATTGAGTCCTTCGCGATGTTTGTCAACCCGTGCTGTCTCAAAAATCACCTAAAAAAAGAAAGGGATGAGCTCGAGAGCCCAGTGGATCCTACCTATACATCATTAGCATTATTTAAACCAGAAAAAAAAAATAAAACATGCAAACACTTTCATTACATTAGGCGTTTCACACATTTAATTGTTTTGTTGTAACCTAAGACCAGAAGAGTCCATAACCCTCTCAATAAGCCCCTATGATCCGGGAGCGAATTCGGGTAGGTTATACAACCATATTATGGGGACCACAGCCTAAGGAAGGGGTAACGCTCTACAACCATTACCAGCTTTCAAAGACCATATTAGCTGTAACAAGCAGCTCTCTAGTGGGGGTACCTACGATGCGCTTAATGCTAGTCCATTGCAAGAAAACTTACGATGCGCCGTTGGCTCATCCATCGCACCAGTACATGTGTTCTTAATCATGTTTTAATCTTTTTTAATTTCATAGTTCATTCCAAGTCATGCCAATCATCCACCAATGTAAATTAAATTTCCAAATAAAGAAGTTCGCACACTTGAATATTCAAGAAAAACACTTCAATGGAACTAACTATGCAAAATACTAAAGCAATATAACCGGTCATCATGGATTCGCATATATCATTCTAAACAAAAATTCACAAAATATTCTAGCATACTTCTAGTTACATTAAATGTGAACACGTATCACATTTTGTATTCAAAGTCTAAATAAGGCTAGGGAGTAAAGTAATCCCACCCACCTTAATTTTTTTGGAGTCCCTCGCACCTCTGCGTCACCTCTACTATTCTTGATCTAAAATTAAAATCAAGAAAATTTATCAATTTATTTTCAAGTTCCTCCTATTCACATTCATTTTCATTTAAAAATCTTCTTAAGTTTAGAAAATTTCTTTTCTTATATTAGAATCATCCATTCGTATTAAAAGTAATTCTATTATGAACAAAATAAGACTTCTAAATCTAAAATCTATGCTAGTCTCCTAAAATATTAATTGTCACATGAAATTATTTCCACACCTTTAAATTCTATCCTTTGTATTCATATATAAAATAAAAATAATTTGCTTAAACTATGTCCAACTCAAAAATGTAAAATTAATGAACATCTCTTTTTTTTCTTTTTTTCTTTTTTTGTCAAACATCCATGAAAAAAATTTCACATAGATCTAAAAATACTAGTTCTAATAAAATTATTGAATGAAGCTTCAAAACTTTATATATTAGTTCTAACAAGATTTTTTTAACTTCATTTCGCACATAAAAATCATAGATATTACAAATTTTCTAAACTTCACTTCACGTATCAGGAATCACATAAATAATAAATTTCCTAACTTCACCTTGCACATCAAAATCACAGAATTAATAAATTTCCAGCTATAAAAAATTTAGCAAAAATATACCTCTTCACTACGTTCAATCCCTTTCGTGTCCTTTCAAATTGTGATTCGATGCACTAAGTCAGATTCAAAGGAGTTTGCAACGGCTTGTTTGAGTTTGGAAAATCCTAGATCTAGAACAATTCCAAGTTTTCATATTCAACTTCACATTATAGTAATAATCCACTAAACACCAACACAAATCAAAATGCAATTCACCATCAATGCACAGTGGCTGATTTTGCTTCTTCTTCACGAATGAACAGACTGCTACAAGTTGTCTACAGCAATAGCAGCACGATAGACAGCAAGCCACGAGATGTTGGACTAAGCACATCAATAGCACACCACGTTGTCCCTTTCCTCCGGTTCGTCTTCTTGAGCAGAAACAGAACACAACAATAAAAAAAAAGGTGGACAGTAGCTTGTCTCCTACTCTTCTTCGCACACGGATGGACAACAGCTGCAAGTGGTGGACTGCAGCTGGAAAATGCACAACAGAAGACACACCAACACGAACTGCAACTGCACACCAACAGATCATGCTTTCCTCTGTTTGTTCATCCAAATCACAGCAAGCTTCTGCTCATCTTCTTCATTGATTTGAACACAACAACAACGCACAGCAAACTAGATCCAGCAGCTGGTCGGTCTTGTAAGAAGTGGACAGCAACAAATCAGATGAGCTGCAACCTAGATCCAAGGCCAGAAAATAGATCTGGCATGATTAAGCTTGAGACATACTAGATCTTGGTTGGTTCTAATGTGCAAGAACCAGATCGTGGTTGGTTTGAGCTCGTGTAAGTGGTTACAATGGCCGATCTGGTTGTGATTTGAGCTAGATCGAAGTGTTTTGGACGTGTAGGACTCTTCTTCTTCATTCACAGACAGTAGCAAACAAGGTGGTAGCACACACACCGGATTCACAGCACACACACACACATATATGATTTCTTCATTCAGTCTGCCCAAACGCAAGGATAGCCACGTTTCAGTTCTTGTTGTTGTTCTTCACAGATCGAATGCACCAGATCTGGATCAGCTCACACCATCTTCTTCTCTTCATCTGGCAGCAGTAGCTACAACCAGAAAAATCTGCTTTCATTCTTCATTTCAACTTCGGTTCCAGATCTGCAGCTTCATCTTCATCTTTGTTTCAACTTCAAATCAACTTCGATTTTTTTTTTTTACTCTAAGACTTGAATGAAGAGCAAAAGAAGAACAATGAGTTCCTTTTTTTGTATATATGCTTTGTTTGAATGTCCAAAACATGAAGGAATTGCCTTATATATGTGAGCATACTTATGTGTGTATATATATATATATATATATTTTTCAAATCATCTCTCTATTTTTTGTGTGTGTGGTACTATTATTATTTTATATATATATATATATATATATATATATATTAAACAGATTTTTTTTCATTCTATTAAGCCCATCGATTTTCAAAATACATATTTACACATATCAAAAATATATATATGTATGTTATTTATTATATATATTTTTTTCATAGTGATGTGCTCGCATTACAAAAATTTGGGCTATTACATTTTCAATTGTTATTTGAGAAAGTTTAACAAAACAAGATCATTTGGCATTATTACAGAAAAAAAGAATCTTTGCATTTATTTTAATAAAATATGATAGAATACATTTAAAATGTGGAATTCTTACATAATTTCACTCACTATATATGCATTAATAATAATGATAATAATAATAATAATGGTAATAATAAACCATATATTATTATTATGGTTAATAATGAGTTGCATTATACTATTATTCATGCATTATCCATCTCTTGCTATTTTATACCAACATTCTACCATTACTCGCTTATTCATTGATCATTCATATGTTATACATACGTTAGACCGAATTTTATTCACATGTTATCCCCACAATTTTTACCAACACAACCGAACATATTTTATATATGTATTATTCACTTATCATTCTTGTATTATACCATTATTGACACATTATCCATCTGTTGATAAGTTATTCCTTTACCATTATTGGCATTATTCCATAATTATGTTATATATGCATATGTTATACCGCATTTTTATATTAACAATTGAACAATTTTTATACTCGCATTATTCAGATATTATTCTTGCATTATACCGTTACTTGCATTATTTCATGATTATTCATATGTTATACATACTTCATATCGAATTTTATTTACATGTTATCTGTGCATTATTTATATGTTATCCTTGCATTTTTTATCAAAACAATCGAATAATTTTATACTCGTATTATTCAGTTATTATTCTTGCATTATACCATTATTGATGCATTATCTGTTGCTTGGTATGTTATACCTCTACCATTACTTACATTATTTCATAATTATTCATATGTTATGCATACATTATACCGCATTTTATTCACATGTTATCCCTATATTATTCACATGTTAACCTTGCATTTTTGTATCAACAACCGAACAATTATTATACTCGCATTATTCATATATTATTCGTGTAATATACCATTACTCGCATTATTTCATGATTATTTATATGTTATACATATTTTATACCAAATTTTATTCACATGTTATCTCTGCATTATTCACATGTTATCCCCGCATTTTTATCAAAACAACCAAACAATTTTATACTCGTATTATTCAGTTATTATTCTTGCATTATACCATTATTGACGCATTATCCATTGCTTGGTATGTCATACCTCTACCATTACTTGCATTATTCCATAATTATTCATATGTTACGTATACGTTATAACGCATTTTATTCACATGTTATCTCTGCATTATTCACATGTTAACCCTGCATTTTTGTATCAACAACTGAACAATTATTATACTCGCATTATTCATATATTATTCTCACATTATACTACAAATAATATAAAAAGAAAAAAAATCAGTTCCCGCCCTAAAAAAATCACGCGAGAATACTCATCTTCTTCAGAGTCACTGTTATTCCATCGTCTTCTTTGTGCGTTCAAGTTCTTCAATTTTCACTGCTCATCTTTCTTCTGTTAATCTTCTTGTTGTTCTTCTTTGGGTATTTGGAAGCGAAATATTTGCTTCTGCATTTGGAAACAAAATCTCTACTTGTAACGGTTGGTCTTCTTCTTTGTGCATTTTAGTTTATCGATCTTTTTTATTTGTCGTTCTTCTATTTCATTTATTGTTGTTGTTCTTCTTTGGGTATTTGGGAACAAAATATTTGCTTCTGTATTTGGGAACAAAATCTCTGCTTGTAACAGTTGGTCTTCTTCTTTGTGTATTTTAGTTCATCAATCTTCTTTGTTTGTCTTTCTTCTGTTAATCTTTATTTGTTGTTGTTGTTCTTATTTGGGTATTTGGAAATAAAATATCTACTTTTGCATTTGAGAATAAAATATCTGCTTGTAACAGTTGGTCTTCTTTATTGGTTTGGTAACTATTGTTGTTCTTCTGTTATTATTATTATTATTATTATTATTATTATTTTTTTGGTTATTCTTGCTGTTGTTCTTGAATTTCTGTCTGAGTTTATATGCTTGGATTGTGTATTAAATCTACTTTTTAATTATGTGATAGTTATTTTGTAACACCCCAACCCCCGTATCTTTAAGCAGTGTACATTGTCACCATTCTTTTGACAGTGGACTTAACAAACGACAGGTCGGGCCGGTGCTACATTACAAGCGACACACACTTGTTCTTTTCTTTTCAATATCTCATGCCTTTGTATAAAATTCAAGAATACAAAACTTTCAATAAAATCATAGCAAATTAAAAGAGATAAAGAAATTAAAACTATTTTATTCATAATAGAAATTGAGAGTACTAAACTCTTAAAAAAAATAATTACAGCATAAGTTTTCAAAATACTTTTCAGTAGAAAAACATAAAAACTATGGGCAACATGCCCTAAAAATTCAAAAAAAAATTATAATAATGTAGACACTTTCTAAGAACTATCTATAATCAACTGCTCCATGGGTGCATGTTCTTGAAAAATAAGAAAGGAAGAGTGAGCACATAGCCCAGTGGATCCTTTTCGAACAATCATCTTTCATATTCAAACTCATAACATAATCATAATTCAAACACTTACAATCATTAGGCATTTCAAACAACAATTTGTTTAAGTCGAGTCTCAGACCAAAAGGGTTTTTAAGCCCTTGATGTTCTTAACAAAGTACCTCCTTAGAGTGAAATATAGCTCTTCTTAGCCAATTTCATTGGACTTTTGGACTTCAAGGGAACTTACCCACCAACCAATTACTTTGGTCTTAAAACTATATGAACTAATCATTTGAAAAGAACATCCATAGTGTCGCCTTGACTACTATGATGGCACGTGGTTATTATCTTCATTGTCTTTGTTTAATTCTCATATCATGATCTCATAAAATAAATTTCAGAATATGAAATCAAACTAAAACTCAGAATATACATAGTTAATTCATGAAACACTCATAAAACATGCATCATACTTTAATTGAAAACCTAAGCATGATACTAACATGGCATGGATGATATGATTGCTCAAACATGAATCAAAACTGAAATACTAAAATAAACATTAAAAATTCTAAAACTGAAGTTGAAAATATTTGAATTCAGTGAAAACCACACAAACAATGATCATGCCATGAATTTAAATAAGAACAGAAGGGTGTTCTAGAAATCACTTCCACCTTGTGACGTTTTCTTCTAGAATTTCGGCAGCAATTCCCCCCACATACTGATGTCAATGAAGATCGCCGAATTTAATTCCCCAATTCGAGAGCTTCTCACACACAAAAGAAGGAAAAGATGGGAAAAGGTGCCAAGAAGAAGGCTTTGAGAAAATAAGAGGAGCATTCAACTCTTATTTTTTTGGAATGAATGAAACTATGAGCCTAGGGGGGTTTATATAGGTTTTCCAAGGGAGAAAATTAGAAAGTTTTGAGTTGTTCTTGGAGTAAAACTCCTAATTTGTCTACAATTTAGTACTTTCTAATTTTTAGAGGAGAAAAATAGAAATTTTTGAGTTCTTCTTTGAATAAAACACTCTAATTCTACTTAATTTCATACTTTCTAATTTTTAGAGCAAAATGATAATTTTTTCGGATTTTTTTTCGAATTTTAGAAATAATTTTCAGATTTAGAAACTATTTTTTTCGAATTTTTCAGATTTAATTTCGTATTTTTTGTAATTTTTGTATTTTAAATTTTGGATTTAATCTAGTTCATCGGATTTTCCTCGAGACATGCATTTGATTTTGATTGGAGCCATTAGATTAATCTCGGATAAATCAATAAAATTTGGATTCTCGATCTTAGCCGTTAGATTTCCTCGAGGGCATCAATGATCGCGATCTAATCAAAATGGCTTTGATCTGAACCATCCGATGATCCTCGAGCGCATCAACGTTCGCGATCTAATCACGCGACTTTGATTTACGCCGTTGGATGCACCTCGAGCGCAACACCAGATGATCATCTTACCGTGAGCACGAATCCTAGCCATTAGATGATCATCGATTGAAGTGTTCGGATCTGGTTCGCGATCAACGAACTCTTTTCTGGTTGCACGATCATCCTCGAGTTACGTACGCGGATCTCTGGCCGTTCGATCTTTATGATCCAGTGGACCCGGGCGTTCGTTTTGGCTTTAATCCCATTCGTTGGGTTTTGGCAGATTGTTTTTGGACCGTAAGATGCATTTTAAGTTTATTTTTTTTTATTTTTCAGCCAAATTTCTTGCTTTCTTTTTAGATTTTTGCCAAATTTCGATCCCGATTAACTTTCTAATCTTGTTTTCATTAAAAATTACACATATCCTTGTATTTTTGGCTATGATATCCCATTTTATGCATTATTTTCATATATTTTCTTCCAAAAATCTACTAAATTGATTTTTATTCCTCATTTGGGTCAACTATGACTTGTCAAAATTCTCATTCATCAATTCTATATAATTTCCTAAGTAAAAACTCAAATTTCATATAAACTTTTCAAGATGTTACATATTTATTGTACCTAGAATAATTAGTTAATTCCTTTGCATTTTGTATCAACAGGTATATTATATCGTCTATAGCCATTATGACAAAAAAAAGACTTTAGAAGCTAAGTATTTTATTTTCAGTGATATTCATAATGATGCATTTTTGGGCAAGTTTATGTGAATATTATAAGACAAATAATTCTTTATATATGAATGCATTTTTTTCAAGTCTTCTAAACAAGCTGAGAAGAAAGCTAAGAAGCAATGGACAACCATGTTGGCTACAGTGAATCATTCTGAGAATGAAGGTGTGAGACTGTCTAATGAACACTCTAACTCACCAAGATCATCACCTAAAACAGAAAGTAGTACAAAAGCAACAGAGACTGATAGCACAACAACAAAGGAGCATGGACCCACTAGGATGTGTTTGGTTTTGGAACATGTTCTTAGAATGGAAGTTGAATTCAATGAAAGAGGGCAGCTATCATCTTACATTGTCAACTAATTCTGAGAAGCTATCAATCTTACATTGGTGTAATTTTGCGAGAGCACGTGCCTATAGTAATTAAAGATTGACATCATGTGGCTCAAGAAATTAAAGAACAACTTTGGAGGTTAATTGAGGTATGTGTATAATTGAATTATTTATTCTTAAGAGATTTTAATACTTTATTTGTAGAAATTCTTCTATTTATCCTTTTTTCGTGCATATCAGACAAGATTTGTAGTTAACAAGTCTAATAAGGTTATGATATTACAAAAGATGGGACAAAGCTGGAGGCAATATAAGTCCAAAGTTCCTATAGCAATTAGAGAAGCAATGACAAAAAAGATAGAAACTTTGTAGACAAATATCTTAAGCCTAGCAATGTGATATCTCCTAAAGAGTGGAATACTTTTGTTGAAGAAAGATTATCCGAAGAGTTTCAGGTTTGTTGTATGCTTCTTATATATATACTTTAAATTTGAATCATCTCTTCTTTTTCATTATTATTAATATATTCATTTTATTAGGCAACAAGCAAAAAGTTTAGTAAAATGATAAATAGTCAAAAAACTATTTCACACGATGAGTAGGAAGGGCTATGCTCGTTTGGAGCATGATTTGGTAATGGTATTGGCACGTACTTCATTTTATTTTTCCTCTTTGTATTTTTACATAAGCATATATGTTGTAAATATTACTATTTTTATATTTTAGAAGGAAGCCAATGAAAATTCAGATTCAGTTGCAAGAGCAGATATATGGACAAAGGGTCATTTGAGAAAGAATGGTGAGCCTTTAAATAAAACAATTCAAGAGGCAATTGTAAGTAAATCATTAAAGCGAATGATATGTAGTTATATATATATTGAAATTATATAACAATAAATAGTTATCAAGTTAATTTACTTGTTTTTATGTGAATGCAGGAAAAGATTAATGACATTAGTCAATTTACCACCAATTTAGTTGAGAGAGATAACTTAAGAGAGGATGTCATTACTAAAGTATTGAGACCTGAGCGTCGTGGGCGAGTTTGAGGTCTTGGATTTGGGGCAACACCTTCAAAGGTTGCTGCTCAAATTCAAAGTAATGGAAAAATAAAGGTCTTAGAGAATATAATTCAAGATCAAGTAGAAAGAATAAACAGTCTTGAAGAAAAATCAAAGAAAATGGATACACTCGAGGAAAGAGTTGAAGCATTGACTGACATCTTCTTAATGCAATCTCAACAGGTGACAACTAGGCTTAAAATTTTCTTTGCAGTTTAATTTATTACTTAAATTTATATAGTGCAATATATTTTATGATATGGTTTAACAGCTTCAAAGCCCAAGTGGAAGAAACATGAATATGATACATTCGAAAGCTCAAACACCAAAAGTAAACTATATTTTGAACCCAACTTTGATTATAAACTTTTATTCTTATAATTTTTATATTATCTTTAATTTGTTTATGTATTATGGAGTCACAACAGGGTAGCAAGCCCACCCAAGAAAAATGGCCTCCTGAGAATGCTAGATGTGAATTATTGAATTGGCATCCCAAAAATGAAAGAGACGAAGAAGTTGTAGCAGTAGGAAAGATTTCTTCTACAGACCCTAAGGCTAAAGTTCATGGCCTCCCATAAGGCTTTGATTGTTGGAGAGTTTGGGTTGTAAAGGTAGTGAATGAAGATGCTGATTTATATAGACTAACATCAGAAATTCATTACTTGAGTGATACTATTGGAAGTACAATTGCTTGGCCAAAGAAGTACATAAGACTATTGTAAATAATAATTACACTTTTTGATGGATTGTTGTCGGACCCCCTGCTCTAAGCCAAGGGTGGCTCGACCGGCACAATGGCCCGACGAACCCTCTCACCAAGACGAGTTCATTCGACTACTGTTAAGCCCTTTCCAAATCTCATACGATCAAACGATATTAGAATAATTGGAACACTTAAAAAAAGCAAAAGTAAGCAACAACCAAAGCGGAAACATTTCATTTACATTAGTCTTGTCCAAAATACATATTTGATCATTTAGACTAATACAATAACGACCAACCTCAAATGAAAAGAAAAAGACCAAAAGAAGCTGAGATAAGCGTCGTCAGGGAGTCAAGCAATCACTACGCCTTTCCCCTTGTCAGCCGCTGTAGAACCTGAAATGATGATAGAGTAGTGAGCCTATAATCAACGTGGCTCAGTGAGTAGGAAGTTCAGGATGTCATCCATAACCAATATTCCAAAACAATGCATGTATGAATGAGCAGTAAAGATGGTATGGCATTCGAAAGCATGACATAGTATAAAAAAAGTTATAAATAATGCAACAGTTTCATAAAACATCTCAAATCCATGATAGTTAAAAATATATCTAGGCTTGGTTAACTCAACAAACCCAACCTATGGTCATCACTTGAGCGGGTCATAAGTCAGGCGTACTAGCCACTTGAGCAAGTCGTAAGCTAGGTGTGCTCCTCGAACACCCTAACCCTGATCTCGGTCCTCAAGTGTCGTCACTCGAGCGGGTCAGAAGCTAGGTACGTTAACCATATGCCCTAACCCCGCGCTCAAACCTTGAATCAAATCTCATCGTGTACCCTGACCCCGCGCTCGGACCTCGAACCCTTGTTCTCACTATCGTGTACATCTAAATATCTTAAAACCAATCAGATATATTTAAATCTTGTGAAACCATTGAGACCATGACATATCATACAAGTTTTATGCAAGGAATATAAATTATAAAAGACACCTGAGTCAAACTACTCACCTCGGGTCCTGCCCACCGATGTCCCGTCGACAACTGGTCCAGTCCCGTAGCACTCTCTTGAATCTGCATCAATCAAACTCAATCTCAGTTCTATCCATACAGTGGCCTAATATCTACTCTTACTGTCCCTACTCAGTTTCGATCGACCCGAACCATTTTGAGCAATTTGTCAAACTCGGCCAACTCCAGTCAACTCTGGTCAATGTGGTCATCCTAGTCACTGTTGGTCAATTTGTGCCCAAATGGGGTCAAAATGGGCCGATTGGGTCAAAATTGGTTCAAAATCCCAAATCCTAACACTTAGTCACATTTTTAGCTTAAGGCCCTAACTGCGCAACAATTTTTCCAATTTTTCTACGGGAAATTCGTACATCGGATTTGTATCAAAATTTTCAGATCTGTACTAGACTCCTCAAACCTCTTCCATAATTTTAAATCATGATTTTAGGACTTCATTTGGTAGTGTTTTTAGCTAAGATTTTAGGGACTATGTGTTCTCGGATTCTGTATGACAGGCAGTAACTGTTTGCCTAATTCGACTCATGTATCCATATCAGATTGCTCTAAAATTTGGTAGGAATAAACTAGATATACTTAGAAATCTCTCCACCAAATTTTTGCTCAATCCACAGAGATTTTCTCATCTAATTTAATCTCAGAATTTTCAATTCAATCACAGGAACTTCTGGGTTCACACTTCCTAGTAGTAAATTTTCCAAATTTCCTGTGATCAATCCAACCGTTGGATTTATGTAAAAATTTCAGATTTGATCTATTCTTTCTAAAAAGTTACTAGAATTTTATTTCACAATTTTTGGACATTTTTTGCTATGATTTTTAATAGGGATATTAGGAAAGTTGAATTCTCGGACTGCATGTTTCTAGCAATCAATTATGTATTCAATTGACCCACTAAATTAATTCAGATAGGGGTGAAATTTGGCACACTCAATCTTGACATGTCCAGTGACCTCCCCACTAAATTTCAACTCGAAATACCTACGTTTGGTCAGTTAACTGATCTGATACTTATCTGTTCTGAAATTGATTTTTAATTTCCAAGTTTTCTAAGTTGTTTTAAGTGTCTAATTTCCCCTCTCTACAACACTGATCTGAGGATCTATTTTACTAATTTTGAAAGGTTTAAGATCCTCAAACACTTATCTATTAAGTATTATCTAAAACAACAAGTAAGTATAACTCTAATCACCCTCAATTTCAAGTTCTATCATAGCAAACCTAAGAGATTTTTCAGAAAATATTCTAAGTCCTATAATGCTAACTGACAAGACACATTGGCAAGCATGGTAAAACATATTCACATAGGGTTATGGTTAGAAACTTATACCTTGTTGTAGTCCTCAAAGTGAGCTTTAATTACTCCAAAATTCGGCTTGATCCGATGCTCTTATCTACTTCAATTGGTGGTCCAAAGTTGCCTCCAACACTACTTTTTTGAAAAACTGTTGTCACAGTTGGTGAGCAGTCTATTTTGGCCCTGTTTTTGACACACTTCTATAGTTTATTTGCTATTTTGTATAAAAGGAAAATTAAAGTAGACATTTCAACCTTTTCAACAAGCTATCATATGTCCAAAACAGACCTCGGATGGATGGTGAACAAGCAGCTCAAAGTTCAGATCAACACTCCGTTCTCAGTTTTTTGGGTTTGAAACTTGTCAACAATGTGTTTTTCTAGCTGTTTTTGTGTCTATTGGTCGTACAATGGTGGCCGAGGCTTGTAGGGGCTTGTAGAGGAGTCTGATGGCTTTCCAACAAGTACAAGAACGTCCAAAATGGTGGTGGGATGAAGGAGAACGAAGTTGTGCAAGTTGGGTGTTCAAACATGAAAAATCCGAAAATAGGTTTCATTGCATGTTTGAGCTCTTCATGCTTGGCAATGAGCTCGCCACGTGGTCTCCCACGTGGCTCGTTGGGTTGCCTACATGGTACACATGTGTCCACAAATGAAATACTGCCCGGTGGAGCTGCTGAAGTTTGGAATTTCGGGAGCCAAAAACAGTTGGTAGCAGCTGATTTTTCGCAAGATAAGGGAAAAACCAGGGGAGAAGAAGAAGAAAGGGGGAGGGGGGGCACCTAGCGCCCAGGCCTCGCTTTCACGGCCCAAGCACGCACGGGCTGGAAGCCCGTGCGAGCTGGGTTTGGCCCACTGGGGGGACCTGGGCCGCCCAGGCCCAGCGCCTGGGTCCCAGGCCCGGCTCCCCCCCAAATACCTTTTTTATTCTTATACTAACACATATACATATATATGTATATATACCCGAAAATTTGCATTTTTTTAAATCATTAAAAATCATTATTTTACCATCTCTCATCAAGATCTCCCATTATACATCATTTTCTCATTTATTCCATTATTTCTCTAAAAATTGAATAATCCATCAAAAACTATATTTTTCTCTAAAAATTACATTGATTATACCAAATATTCCATAATTATTTCAAAGATTCAATAATAAATTTTAAAAATTATTTCTCTCAAGAAATCACATTTTTCCCATTATTTTAATTTTCTCCAATAATAATTCAAAATTAAGAAAATTTTAGATAAATCTATGTATTTCCATTAAAATTTTAGAAAATACATACTTTGAACCCAAAAATTTCTATGTACAAAATTATGGGTCATCACAATTGTATATATATTTGATGGACTGTATGTATGTTTGATGGATTGTATATACTAAATGAGACATTTGAAATAATAGGACAAATGTTTAATAATATTTATTTTATATTATGAATTTATAGATACAGGTAAATATATGCAATATATATTGTAGTAAAATATTTTTAAGGTTAAAAAAATGACACATATGACAACGTTCAGTTTTCGTTGTAAGATACATGATATAACAACGTGCAGACGATTGTTGTTAAAATACTAGAGCTTTCACAATGGGCACAAGCATGTTGTTAAGTAATGAACATACAACAACAACTACTTGACCGTTGTTAAAAGGTTTAAAGGTTAGGTTTTCCACAACGCTCGCCCTTTGTTATAACACGTCTACAACAACAGGGACGATGACCATTGTCGTATATGTCTTAAAGATTGAAGCATTTAACAATGTGCAAACATTGTTGTAACCTCAGTTTTTAGACTGATACACAACGCATTATAACAACAGGCTCATGACCATTGTTAAAGGTTAGGGTTTCCACAACGTACGCTTGTTGTTATAGCTTTTCTACAACAATAGGCATAGTGACCGTTGTTGAATATGTATTTAAAGATTGAATCATTTAACAACGGGCGAATGTTGTTATAACCTCACTCTTAGATCGATACACAACGCTTTACAATAATAGGCTGGTGACCATTGTTAAAAATAGTCGATCGTTTAATAACACCCTGATTGACAACATCACCATGAACGTTGTCGTATGGATACAACAACGAACCAGATCAATAATGATAAACTTCTAGACGAAACATAACTAAAATAATGAAAACAACAATAAATTGAAGTAAATATTATTGAAGAATGAGATTGAAACTTCCTCAAGAATTGCCAAATCGATGTGATACCCAAACCATTTCAAATGATTCTTCTCTTAAAATTTTTGCACCATATCAAGAGGCATAAAATCAAAGTAAGGAAACCATTAAGTAAGATATGACCAAAATTAAAACAAACAACAAGGATTTGGAGGCAACCAAAAAGAAGTGCAAAATCAAATTCAGATTTTTGACCTAGTAAGACTAGTAGAAAATAATCATTAGCTCAAACTGAAGAAATCTTTTCAGTATCTCCAATAGGAAGATGGAAGATGAATGAGGATTTAAGCTTCTCTCAGTTCTTTTTAGTGATGAGAACGAAAAAACACAGACAAAAGTGAGAAATCAAATTAAAATGATTCAAGCACTTTAGATCAAGCATGGGAAATTATTGCATGAGAGAGACCTAGTGTGATATCCCAAGTAATTTTGTGAATTTCGGATGAGTTTGGAAAATCATAATAAATAAATAATAAATAAATAAGTAAACCCAAGAATGAAGATAAAAAAAAAATTTAAAAACAAAATAGAATTCACAATTTCGCATGTATACATGAACAATTTTTATGTGAAACAGGCTATAAAGGACAATAATCATTTTTGTGGATAAGTAACTACTTAAATGAGAACATTAACACTTAGAATATACCCAAAAATAATTAAATTAGTGTTGATAAAAATTTTAGAGACATTATTAATTAGAAAAAGAAAATAAAATGGTTAGAAATTATAAAATATTAAAATTAGAAACTTAGCCAAGAAAATTAAAAAATCTAAAAAATAAAAATAAAATAAACGGGCACATATGGATGTCTTCATAAGGATTTTTCACTTATTTTCTGAACAAAATAATGTAAAAAAATCTATGAAAATTGCATCCACGGGGTACACCAAACAAAAAGAAAGAGAAAAAAAGAAAATTTTTAAAGTATCTAATTTATACTCTCAAGTACTTCTATCTTTTTAGCAACCCTATATCTATTTAAAGCAAGCATTTTCTAGCACCTAAAATACACCCAAGACGTCCCTAAGACTCTCAAAAACCATACCAAGCCGTCCCATGGTTTACACACTTAATGTTAACCTGAGCACTCAACAAGCACCAATCATACTGCCACCATTCTCTATTCTTTCCTATGAAAAAAGCTTGAGGAAAAAAATCAACGCAAGACTTTATCAGCTAATATGGCATATTTTCTCACCTAAACTCTAGTAAATACACATTCTTTGTTGACTGAAAAATCAGCTACAAACATGGGGCACAAGGCACTCAAAAATCATTACCTAAGGCATACACTTTACAGTGGTTGTTGGGGGATCTTTGTGTGATTCATGGCTGTAGGTTTTTGAACCTTTCTTGTTGTCTTTTTAAATATTGTTCAGCACCCTTAAGACATGAAGAAACTACTACTACAAGGGCTGAGAAATTAGCCATAAAGATAGGGAAATGACACACCAAATTTGTCGTGCATGGTGGGTGGGTGGGGCCAGGGGGATTTTAGATCATCATGGGACGCATCTTACTACCCCTTTCTAGCTATGTTTTAATCCTCTAGTAACCCCCTTGCAAGTAGAATGTTACCTTTAGATAGGCTAGAAATCAATTACAAAAATCAAGGTGCAAACTTCCCCAAAACAATCACTTAGGGGGAAGAATTCCTAACTAGTTTTGTTGTCTTTGGGTACAAGTTTTGTTGTAGTTTTTGAAAACCTTTCTGACATGATTTTTACTCTGATCCATCTTAGAAAAACACTCCTTCGAATCCTCAAGAAGCTGATCATATAATGGTTAGAAATCAGCCATGAACTTTAAGCGCAAAGAGGGACCAAAAACAATCACACTTAATGAGGTTTTGGCCACTTTTCTTGAGATTTCTTTGATGCTGGTTTTTGAACTTTTGAGCACTTTTACATGATCTTAAATCACTAATAGCACCTCAAACCATGGAAAAAAAGCCTTGAAAGGCCTGGGAAACAACCCACAAACATGAGACCAAAGCCTTTTATAAAATTGTTGCATAGAGTGTACTTGGAAATGCTTTTCATGAACCTTTTGATGCTGCAAAGTGATTACAAAGAACAAGAAAGAAATAAAAATTTAAGTAATGCCCTAATCTTGATTTGTGATTTTCAAGGAGTTTTCAAGGGAAAATAAAACTTTTATTCAAATAAATGATATTTTTTAAAAAAAGAAAATATGTAAGCATTTCATTAAAATGGGGTGTTACACCTAGATAGAGCTGAAAGAGGTCTAAAATCCTTGTGTGAGCGTGTTAATACTAGCCTCCGCATAATGTGGCTAAGTCCAAGTCATTAATTTTATGAAAAGACCACTTTCGAAAGCTTTTTCTTTTACTTTGTAGCAGAAGATAGTTATTAAAAACGTTTTTACTTTTTAAATCTTAGTAGAGTGTCAGACATCTTAAAAAGGAAGATGTTACTACCATGAATCCAATTTTCATTTCTTATTTTAAACTCTTTCTCAAAAATTCATTTTCTCGATACAAGGAAGCTTAAAAAACCGTTTATGAATCAAATAATATCCCAACGTAACATATTTTCCAAAATCAAATAATATCTATCCTAAACATCTTGGGGCCCATCTAACACCGAGTCTTTCCCTTTCGATTAGGGAATATAATTACATCATCAATATAAAATAAAATAGAGATAAATAGAGAATTTTAATCCTATCACTATTAATCTATATTTGAAAAAAAAAAATAGAAAAGGAATGAGCATTACCAGCCTATTGGGTCACATAATTTTACATCTTAATTAGTTAAACATACATCCACATTAATCATGCACAAACTACAAGTAAAACCCTCTTTTCTAGCTTTACTTAATCCGATTTGATTTCCAAAAATTGTTGATTTATCTCATAGGTAGCCTCACCAACTAGCGCGGTTGTTAGCACTTCTTGTAGAGAGTAAAGTAGAAAACTTATTTCCTTTTGAAAACATTATTTCTAAAGAATGTCGAGCTTATATAGAAAACATGGGTTGTAAAATTGAGCATGTAATCTAATGGAGATGTTATTATTCCATTTTCCATTCCTTTCAAAGCATGTTCTATAACGTGAAATATTAATCATCAAAGATAATAAATTCCACATATTTTGAGTATGTAAATACTTAGAATCCTTTCTAAAATAGAAAATGTTTGATCACTATGGTCCCCTTAAAAGGTTAGAGTTAGTGTTTTGCACTGGGGCAAACATCACACATAAGTTTGCACAATCTTCCCAAAATGATTCAAGTCCCAGATGTATAGAGAAAATGAAGTAAACGTGCAAAAAGATGAATAGATGGCTCCTGCACGCATATAACGATGTACCTACAACTAAAAGAGAGAGAGGTTGAACTCTACCAGCATAGTAGATCCATTCCCTATCAAGCATATACACATAAAGATTATACACACACTTCAAGGAATTAGGTTCTTTTAACGAAGTTTTATTCTTAAGTTGGTTGTTATGTAGGGTAAGCAAGCTCTAAGATAGTCTATAAGCCATTGCAACACACATAAGATAGATGGTCCTTGTGGTATTGTGCATGTGACCTAACATGTCATGGTATTCAATGATAAATCGTGCTTTTCAAAAGCTTATCAACCCCTAGATTGATATCAAACAAGAGAGATTTCCAAAAGCACATCAATTACTTAGACTATAATCAAATTGGGGAGGCTTTCGATTGAGAAAAGTCACCACTGGACTATGAACGACAACCTAAGGCTGGCCGATTTAGAAAGTTGATTATCATCTTAGTTATGTTATTATGTGAGGTCAATAAAAGTATGTGATGACCCATGTTTTTGACATCGGATTGACGGATCTGACATATATGTATTCTACGTACTTTCTGAAATTTTAATAATAATATATGAAATTTTCCCCAAATTTTTTCAATTTCGAGTTAATTATTGAAGAAAATGAAAATAATGTGAGAAAATGCAATTTTGAAGGAAAAACACATAAAACTATAAAGAAAATGTATTTTCTTGAGAAAAATAACCTTTAGAATAATCATGGAATTTTTGGAATGATAAATAGAAATTCGTGGGAAAAAATATGATTTTTGAAAAATTATTCAATTTTTGGAGAAAATAATTGAATAAATGATAAAATGATATATAATGGGGGTATTTTGATGAGAGATGATGATTGGATAATTTCTAATAATTTAAAAAAATGTGAAATTTTGGTATAAAATACATATATATATATATAAAGAAAAAGAAAAGAAATAACAAAAAAAATAAAAAAAATATCGGACTCGGCGCACGGGCCGAGTCTCGGTTGGGCCTGGGGCTCAACCCATTTATGCGAGTGCGCGCGAGCCGTTGGGTGCCCTTGAGGCCCCGGAGTGGGTCGGCCCACGCACCAGAATGGGCCCATGCGCCCAAGTGGGCACCCCTTTTGCCCTCTTGTCCTCTTGTGTGAATTTATCCAGATTTTTGACGAATTTTGGCTGATTTTTGTAGGATTTTCCATCAAATTTCAACAAGAAACCATGAGAATCCATGGTTTTGCTATCAACTCATGGTTTCCATTGTGGCCAATAAACATTGCCAACTAGGCAGCTAGCATGTGAGGTTGGAAACTACCTGAACGGCCACATGTCGCCCATCCTGCCATGCAAGCTTCTCCCATTCAACAAAACTCCTTCTTGAGCTCAAACCCAGAAAAATTCCAGCAACTTAGCCCTGTTCACAAGCTCAAATCTCCTCCATTTCTTAGCCAAATCCAGTGATCCATAGCTTGTTTTGAAGCTTGTACTACCACCTACGAAGTCCTGCAAGTAGTTTGCCAAAGTTGGAGCCATCTGAAGCAGAAACTATCAAGAAAAGATGTTGTTCACACTGTTTAAACCCATAAGACTAGAAAGTATGTGTAAAGTCATCTTTGGAGCTTTGAATCTTTGGTCATTCCTAGTCCTTTTTGGAGGCAAAGCTGTCCATCCTCTTCATTTTTATATGTATTTTAACCTCCAAGTGTCAGAGAACAAAAACTAGGGCTTTACACATGATTTCCTGTAACACCCCGGAACCTTGCGAACATGCCACATCGCAAGCAAATAATTGGATAATAAAATAAAACATTCTTTAGAAAATAAATAGCAATAAATAAAATAAGAAATAACAATTATTAAACATATGCTTGAAAATCATGAATTGAAAAATAAATGAAAATAAGCGATGCCTGCGAATGCATCGATAAAAGAATTATGAAATAAGTTAATCATGAAAATAATAGAAATAAAATAAAATAAAATAAAATATTAGCACATATGATTTTACGGTAATGAAATGAAGATTATAAATTAAAATGGATGAAAAAAAGGGATTTATAATAAAAATAAACAATTTATACATACGAGGGAAGTCTTAAATTGAATGAGGAAATTTTACTATTTATTTATCTCTATAAGTTTATAATATGATTTAATAGGGTTAGCAATTAACTATATATATATATATATATTAAAGTTTTTAAATAATCTGATATTGATTCATACTATATATATATATATATACATTATGAAATCTGAAAATTTAAGATGAAGCGCCAAATAAAAATGGTTAGACTCGGTGGCCGGATCAAGGGCAGATGAGTCAGGAAATCACTAGAATAGTAAGTTTGGCGGTGAACGGTGGAAGCTTCGGGATGATTTCCGCTCACTAAATGGAGGGTGGCACGAACAAACTGCTGTTCGGATGAGTGGTAGCACGAACAGAGGGACGACAGAAAGAAAGAGCAATTAGGGACGACAGAGGATTGAAGAAGATGATGAAGAAGTGTTACAGTTAGGGGCAAACAGAGGCTGCAAGCCAGGCGAGGAGAAGAGGAAGAAATCAACATGCTGGGTCGTGGCAGCATCTGAATAGATGGAGGTTGAAGATGAGGAAAGACTGAAGCGGCATGGGTGAAAAGAAATGGAACAGAGCAACGGCTCTGTTACTGCTGCTCGTGCAGGTGGTCCGTTGAGCGGAGGAAGGGAAGGAGAACAGAGCATGGTGGCTGTTGTTGAAATTGTGATGGCCACTGCTGCTGCTATCCGAGAGTTGCTGCTACTGCTGTTTTCACAGTGGAACAAAGAAAAAAAACGAATGAAAGAAGAAGCTGCCACTGGTCTGGACTGAAACGGAGAAGAGGAGGGGCAGTTGTTGTTGTTGCTGCCATTACGATTGGCGTCCGAGCTGCTGCTCCAAGCTGCAACTCCAACTGCTACTGCTGCTGCGTTCAACGGAAATGAAGAGGAAGGCCGTGCTAAGATGACAGATAGGAAACAGGGGACGGTGATGTGTATGTATGCAGCTGCTGCTGCTACGTGGTAGTTGCTGCTAGACAATGAGGTAGAGGGACGTGCTGCTGCTGCAGTGATGAAGGACCGACGAATGAAGAGGAACGGCTGCGGGTACCGTTCTCATTGCTGGGTTCTGCTGCGAGTACGAACCATCGGTGCAGGACTATGGGGTGTGGTAGCTGCTGCTACTACTACCACTGAATCAACAGATGAAGAAAAAGCACCGGAGCACGGTGCTCTGTTTTGGTGAAATTTCTGCTGCAACGGACAAGAAGAACAGATGTATATGGACCGGAAACAAGGCGCAATGGGTGACCGAAATTGAGTTGTAAGAAAAATGATTTGAATTTTTGGATTATAGACTTTAGGCATGTTATTTGGTAACCAAGGTATAATGGACTTATCAATGTGGATTAAATAATACCATAAGATAGTATAGGGAATTCATATACAGTAAGATGCCTTAGTTAGAATTAGGAATTACAAAATATTAAGAGTTGAGAAAAAAAAAAGAATTAACTAATGGATCTTTCATTTATTCATCTAAGTATTTAATTTAGTATTTAAATTAAGATCATTAAATTAAATATTTATTCAAGTAGTTAAACATCTAAATTAGAAAAATTATGATAACGTTAATTTGGTGTGTTTAACTAATAATGGAATTACAAAGTAATTTCCTAAGACACTATAAAATTTTGAATCCAGTATAACATGAATAACCGATATAAATTGATTAGAACAAAAGAGTGTTGATAGGCTACCCATCTTATAATAATAAAATTTATAAATAGATGTCTACTTAATTAATTCAAGTATTTAAATTAAGAATATGAATTTAGGTCGTTACGGATCTAAGTTAGGTGATTAAATGAATGGAAATTATTTAAATTGACACTCAATCGTGATCTTAGCGAAACTTGATTAGCAGGAAAAGGGTAGAAATCTCAATTACAAATGAGGCTACAAATTTGATCAATAAAAGTCTTATTTTGTTCGTAATTATTTTATTTAAGATATGAATAAGTTAATTGATGCATAACGACTAAGAAATAGAAAAAACACCTACGTAATAAATTCTAATGTACAAAGTTGATCACGGAAATAGTCTTGATTAGTTAAAATTACTAAATTGAAAAGTCATAAAATTACTTCGAAACTTTAGTTAGAAACTAATTAAACTTTAGAGTGATTCTATCAAGTGTTAAATTTCAGATTTATATGTATATTAGCGTATAGAGGATCTCGAAGGAAAGCAAGGAGTCCGAAGATCAGCGAAACCAGGTGGGCGTGACTTCCTTGCTCATCTGTATTATATGAATTTAAGATTCAAAGCATTTGATTGAATAGTTCTAGGATTACTAGAATTTTGTTAGGAAATTTATTGAACTTGTTTGATATGATTGGATGATGGATGATTTATTAATTTTTGTCTTGTTTAATTATAACATGCATTAATAGAAAATCATGCATTTAGATTTCATTATTTACTCATGTGAATAGCCTGCATTATTTGATTTATTTTCCATGATATGTGTGATGGTTAGCATGATAGAAATTGTTTATAAAACAAAAATAAGACGATGGTTTATTAAGAATCCACGTACTGGTACGATTGACGAGCCTAAAGCGGATTGAGGTGGCATTTCCTATATGTTACTGCTTGAGATTGTCGAGCTACAAGGCGGATCCTAGGTATTCCCACCTGGAGCTGACTGTGACAGCTCGAAGTCTTCGGGAGACAGTACAACGTCGCGATAAGTACTCTCTCTTAGGCTATGATAGTGATGGCATGACTGATTTTAGACGGTTATTGGAACCCTCTGAGATTTGATTGGATCACAGGGAATATCGAGAGGTATCTCAACCCTTTTCCAATCTTAGAATCTAACTAAAACAAATGAATATTTGAACGCCGAATGTTTGAAAGTGTTTGTAATGTTTTGGATTAGGTCTATATAATGCATGTGATGTGTAGGATCGATCCACTGAGCTTTCGAGCTCACTCCCATTTTTATCTTTCAGGTTCACATGGACTTAGAATGTTGTAGTCTACATCAGAAGACTCATACTTCGATTGGACACCTCATGGGGAGGTCGTCCGGGATAGGTGACTTGAAGGTCAAGTTTTATGTATTTTATTGAGTTGTTTTAATGTAATTACATTGGTTCATCTTTTGTTACTTTATCTTTCAATGGCTTTCCTTGTGTAACGATTTGTTTTAAGTAAATAGTTTTAAAAATATTCCGCTGCATTGCTCATGATTTATTCGGTAAAATTATTATGATTTTCTATCTTGCACAGAATATCTTCATAGAAATTGGCTTGAGAGCTAAAGTTTATGAATTTGATTTGGAAGAAAAGATTTTGACAGAACAAAATTTTCAAGTAGCATCTCAATTTTTTACGGACAACGATCCACACGTGAGGTAACACGTGAACGGAGGTCCAGTCGAAAATTAGGGTGTTACATTTCTAAACCATTAAAGTTGGTTACTTACTCACTGTTACAGCTGTGTAACAGAGACAGTTGAAACAACCTTGGGAAAGCTCACTCTTGGACCATTCTAGGCTCGTCCTTAAGGTAAAATCCATCATCCTACCTCCTTATCATGTGTATTCAAGTGTCCAAGTGGTAAAATTTGGATATTGGAACGTTTAATATGTTTTGCAAGCCACTATTGTTAACTGTTAGACTTACTGTTGCAATAGTGCCGACAGAGACAGTTTGAAACCAAAATCGGAGCTATATTTGGACACCTAAAAACACCCATTCGGACTGGAACCAGAGGCATTTTAGACCCCATAATAGAGGTTCTAGAAAGGTATAAAGATCTGACCTTGAGTCTTTGTGAATGTGTTTTTTTATACTTACAAATATGCCATGATTGTAGAGTGCTAGAACAAATTTCTTGTGTTTTTTTAAAATACAGTAGAGAAATTAGTGGAAAGATAGGCATGAAATTGACATTGCATGTTACTGATTCGAAGTATTTTTGATTAATGGATGTGTTATGATCTGTATACTGTAATTAGGCACAAGAAATAACCTATGGAGTTGTGATTTAATGGGGGAAAAGAATATTAGGATGATAGTAGAAACTATGAACCTAGAAATTTCCTGCAATCTGGCTGAAAATTCTTAGATAAAATTATTTGACCAAACCTTGATAAATTGAGCTGAAATTTAATGGAGAGATCCTTATGTATGTCTAGAAGTTGCCTACCAAATTTTAGGACATTCTAATATGTATAGATAGGTCAATTCACGCAAACAATCACTGCCTGTCACAGAATATACGAAGTCTATATTGTCTCTATTATTATACCTAGAAACCCTAGTAAATGATGTCTAAAAATTGTGATTCAAAATTTTGGGAATAGGAGGTCTAGAACAGTTCTGCAAAGTTTTGCACAAATCCGATGTACGGATTGCCTGCAAAAAAATTGAGAAAATGGTTGCGTAGATAGGGCCATAGGCTAATGTTGTGCCTAAGTTATGGGAATTGGAAATATTGTTCCCTTTCCAGCCCAATTGACTCCATGAAGACCAGAATTGACCAGTTTTGACCAGCTAGGTCAGAAAGTGATAGGTTAACTGGGGTTGACCAAGATTGAATAAGGTCAATCAAATTGACTTAGCAACTAAGGCAAAATGAGCAAACATAGGTGGACTATTATTGACTAGGTCAAGTTATTGATTAACCAATGATGTACAGTTAGAGTGAGCCAAGTCCCATGTTAATATTAAGAAGTTACGTTGATTTCGCAGGACCAAGTACTAGCGGGACGCGACCGGTCGCGAGAGGAGCGCCAGGATCGGAACATCTTGTGAGTAGTGTTTTCAAACTCATTTCTTAGAGCATGTTATTCTGTGCCTTATGAAAATGAGATTACATATTGTGATGAATCTGCATTCCTTTAAATAGGTTTTAAATGAAAAGTGCACTGAGTCTCGAGGTCGGAGAGTACAGGGTTAGGGTGAGTTGTGTCGGTCTCTCATACGACCCTGAGAGGTGACCACCTAGCCTAGAGTGCCCGCTGAGGGGGTTCTGTGGACCTATAATGATGGCAACGACAATAAGACCTAATCAGACCGTCATGATAAGGCAGCGACAATCAGTTCTGCTTGGTTGTTACAATAATGGCAACGACAATAAGTCCTAATCGAAGTCGACACGATGCGCCTAACTGTCTGCAACCCGCTTGAGTGATTTTTAGTCGCCTTGGAGAGCTTGTGAGCTTCGGCAAATGTTTTCACTATTTAACTATTTTTGAATGAAGGTGAATGACTACATTATGGATTTGAATTGTGTTTATTGTTGCATTCACCTACATAATGCTATTGTTCATGCATTCATGGCAGATGTTTTATTTGTGGAATGCTTGTTTTAAGTTGTGAATTAGACTGCATTACTCACTGAGCCGCCGTGGACAATTAGGCTCACTACTCTAACTTTTCATGTTCTTCCGTCGCGGATAGAGACAAGGGAGTGGTCATTGCGTAAAACTGCACTCTCTTACTCTTTTGGTAGGTTTTCTTCGTACTTTTGTGTTTTGAGGGCTAGAAACTATGTATAGGGGTGAGGAAAGCTTGTACATATACTAGATTAGTCACTCCCGTTGTTATACATGTTAAATGACCCATTTTGGTAAATATCAAGTCTTATTGGTGTTCGTGTGTTAAATTTCTTCTGCATTTCTTATGATTCTGATAGTGCGTGGTGTGGTGTAGAAAGATGAGGCTTAACGGTGTCTTGGTAAACTCTACTTGCGGGCAGGGTTGTCGGGATACTGTGCCAATCAGTTTGCCCTTCATCCTAAGGAAGGGGTCCTGACATAATAAATCAAGCAACATGTTGATTACTAAATATATATGTACCATCATTTTCAACAATTAATGAACATACATAACATCACAATTCATGGCAATATACCATAATTAGCTAATTCATACTACCAACATGTGTATCAATACCATTACATTAAAGATATCACAATGTGAGCCTTATTCCTTTCATGTTCTGTAGCATATTAGGCCTTATTCAATGCATACTATAAGCATGGATAAAATAGCACCCATCATTCATTAAGACAAAAATATATTATGCACACATATAAACACGTAACGGGTACTCTAATCATCTTTTTAAGTCTATTTTCATAATCCAAACATGCATATACAAGATTAGTGACCAGATAGTAATTAAACAATTGTTACCCACGCCCCAAAGCTAATTCTCACCACCAATGATCTCAATTGTGCCTACATGTACACAAACTCCAACTTTATATATATATATATATATATATCTTGATAGTTATTACTGATGCAAATTCAGTTAGATGGAAGTGCTTACTTCAATTGCCCTTAAAATCTAGGGCATAAGCTTTGTTCATATCCTTCAATATTTTAATAACACTTTTTGACTGTCTGTCAGTTTATGATTGAACATTTTACTAATAAGTATGTGCCAGACTCCCTTTATATGTTATGACAGAAGTTTGATATGAATAAGGTTTCACGGTTTGACATAATAGTCTATAGTACACAATATATACAACATCCCAAAACTGTACGAATTAATATAAAATAAGACATTATTTTATAAAAATATGAGATTATAAAATACAAAGAATAAAAAAAAAATTAAAATAAATAATAGTGTTACAAAAAAAAATAAAAATAAAATAAAATAAATATTTTTAATTAAAAAAATATAAATATAAATATGTAGATAACAAGAAAATAATAAATTTTTAACTAACATTAATTTAAATTAACAAGGAAAAATGAATGAAATAAAATTCTTGATTGGTGAAAGTGAAAATTTAGAATAAATTGATGTTTGAAAACAAAGGATATAATAAATAATATTTATACTCGTAATAAAAGAGTTAAAGGGATTATGTGATGGTATTATTAATTTATGGGAGCTTATAATAAAGTTTAACAAGTAAAATAAATCAAATCTTTGGATATAGTCGGAAAAAAAAGAGAAGAAATACCGAAATCTAGAAATTCTGGATTTCGGCCGAACAGAGCAGAGATGATGAATCTGGAAATTTCGAGGTTGCTCACTTTTGGCGGTGACGATCGGATTCTCTGGAATGCTTCAGCTTTTCAAAAGGGAGATGCTACCATTAAAGAAGAATCAAAGAAGAAGAAGAAGACTGACTGAAGAAGAAGCAGACTAAAAAGAAGAAGACTAGCTGTTCGATTTTCTGGATTGGGTGAGCTGGAAACCAGGTGAAGGCAACAAAATCTGGGTTGACACCAGAAAACAAAGGAAGAAATGACATAGGGAATTAGAGTTTGAAGCTTTGAATTGTGTTTTGGGGATCACGGTTGGAACAACAAGGAAGGGTAAACAAATTGAAAATTTTAATTTGGATCTGAAATTGAGGGGCGTTGCAATGATCGAAAAGGAAGAGCCAAAATGATATTGTCTTGAATTGGTAAATCGTGAAACAGGGAAGATTTTCTACAGAAGCTACCAGGAGCATCATCGATTGTGAAGCTCCAAATTTCTGGTTCGCCCGACTGTTGGAAAGCTTTGGGAAGAAGAAGAGCAGTTGTTTGCATTTCAATTGCTTGGGTTTGGCCGACCGGGAAACAGGGAAAGTAAAGAAATAAATTGCTGGTTTTGATGTGTTCTTCTCTGGTTCGTGGATGAACTGGAGCACGGTTGGGTTTAGAGTGAGTGATAGATCATTTAATAGAAATTAAAAAGGAGCATTAGGAGTTGGTTGCTTCAATTACTGGTTTGGCTGGTTGGTGAAAATGGTGGAGAACAAGGAAAACATCACTTCAAAAGAAAAATTCTGGTGTTGATTGTTATTTAAAAAGGGAAAATCCTGATTTTGGTCGGGAATCGAAGCGGCGTGAAAGTTATTTGAGTGTGCACGTGGGCCTTAAACGAAATATCAAATCGAAAGGTGCGACCCTAAATTTTAATATTTATTTATTTATTATTTATTAAATTAATTATTTAATTACTAATTTTTTTTTATCTATATATTATTTAAATTTTATAATTTAGAATAAAATTTATTCAAACTAAAACACTAAAATAAATTTAATTTAAATTTTAAATAATAGAAAATCTAAAAAGAAAAGTTAGTAATATAGAAAATTATCTTAGAAAACTTAAAAATTAATAATTAAGAATTAAATATAGAATTAAGAATTTAATTGATAAATATTTTTGAAAACCTAAAAAAATTAAGAAAGTCTTAATAAAATTCTAAATTAACTAAGAACACTTCTATTCTAATAGGAAAAAGGAACACTAAGAGAAATTTAGACTTGTAAAGATTAAATTATTTAGTTTGTTAAATATATAAAAATAATAATGACAATAATAATACTAATAAACTTTTGAAAACTTAAATCTCTTATAGGAAAAATAAAATAAAATTTTTAAATATAGAAGAGACTAAAGTTTTGACAAATAGAAGTCTTATTTTGTTTGTAATTATTTTATTTAAAAATATGAATAATTTATTTAAATCATAGAAACTAAGAAATTTAAGAACACTTATTTAATACATTTTAATGTATGAAGCTGATTACTAAAATAATTCTGATCAGTTAAAAAAATTACTAAATTAAAAAACGATGAAATTATTAGGAAACTTTAGTTAGAAAAAATTATTGTAATTAAATTAAAATGAAGAAATTGGAAACTTATAAATAATTATAATACATTTTCAAATTTCAGATCGACATTCTTGAAAACGAGCATTGACAACGAACGAAAAAAGAAGAAAATCTGAAAATTCAGGTAGGTGTGATTTCCTTACTCATATGTATTATATGGATTTAAAATTCAAAACATTTGTATGAATAACTCTAAGTTGTTAGAATTTTATTATGAAATTGAATTAAATTGTGTGTATGTTTGAATGATGTGTTATGAATGATCATTTAATTATTGCACGCATGTATAGGAAATTATGCACTTAAAATTCATTATTTGACCATGCATTTTGCTATTTTAAATGTCCTGCATTATTTGATTTATTTTCCATGATATGTGTGTGATGTTTGATGTGATTAAACTTGGTTGTAATGCTAAAATAAGATTAAGGTTTATTAAGGATCCACATACCACTGCGATTGCCGAGCCTGAAGCGGATCCACCGCTTGAGATCGATGAGTTACAAGGCAGATTGTAGGTATTCCCAACTTGGAGTTGCCTGCGATAACTCGAAGTCTTTGGGAGACGGTACGATGTCACGATAAGTACTCTCTCTTAGATTGTAATACTGAGACATGACTGATTTTAGATGGTACTTAAGGCGTCTACGATTACGATTGGATTCGATCACAGGGAATACCTAGAATCATCTCAACCTTCTTCCGGTTTTAGGTTACAACCAAAACCAAATGAATGTTTGAAATGCCTAATGTTTGAAAGTGTTTGTAATGTTTTGGATTGAGTCTGTATAATGCATGCGATGTGTAGGAATGATCCACTGGGCTTTCGAGCTCACTCCCATTTTATTTTCAGGAATATTCGGGCGTAGCACATAGCAGTCTATGTCAGAAGACTTACACTCAGGTTGGACACCTCTTGGGGAGGTTGATTTGAATAGGAGACTATAGAGGTGGTGTTTTATTTATTTTACTGAATTGATTTACATGTATTTATTTTGATTTTGGATTTCATTGACTGATGTTTTTGAATGATTTTGTATGTTTAACATTTACTGTCTTAAAAGAAAATTTTTGAAATGATTCCGTTGCATAATTTAAAATTGTGATCTATGATTTTCTATTTAAGTTTGTTTTCATTTAACGCTGAAAATCAAGTAAACACATGAAAGTTAGTTTGGACTATTGTTTCCTATAGAATTATGTTTCAACTACATTTCTTTGAGAATAATTTTATGAATTTGAATTTGAAGAAAAAGATTTTGACAGAAGAAAAATTTAAGTAGCATCTTAATTTTCAATGGGTGACGATCCACATGTGAGATAACATGTGACAAGAGGTCCGGTTGAAAATTTGGGGTGTTACAAATATGACATCAGAGCTTAGTATTATGATACATATGGCTAGACATGAGTTCACCGGATTCAATTTTCACTAAATTTGAGATTTCATAGAATCTGATTTTCACTAAAACAGATCGTATCAATGATGTCACGAGAAATAATTGTATAAAACTGGATAGAAATTACTATTAGGTGATTAGAAGTCTAGGAAAGACTAGGGTGATACCAATGCACTTGAGTTACAGTCGTAGGTCTGACTTGAGCCGATGATGTCACATAGAAGTTTTATAAAGTCAAGTTTGGCAATCCTACTGAAGGATATACTAATCAAGTAAAGTACTGAGACCTTAGGTCTAGGTTGAGACCAAGTGCTGTCTCGGGGATGCAGTGGATCATAAATAAATTAAAAGCTTTTAGGATATAGGGTAGAGATTGATAGCGTGTCTGAACGCACACTTGTTTGGTCAAGACCCGAGTTTAGGAGGAACCTATACTTCTAGTCTCTATGTAGGATGGGGTGCATAGGGATTTGGGGGTGTGGAAGAATCTTGGATTCGGAGAATAACAAATCTTGTTTGGTGAATGATCGATTTCTTTGGCTAAATTTGTATGCACTGTATTGTACTGGGATGGGGCCGTACAGTATGGTGGGTCTTGCGTCAGCCTTAGAACATGTTTGTGGGTGTACGGTCGTGCTATGTTTAGCTAAAAGATCCGGTTAAACATAGCGGGACATCTACAATCATGGATGTTGAGACACTTGAACGATTGTTTGGGTGTAATGCAATTCAGGGTGGAAGTCTGTGTAGAAGGGCGAGTGTGGGATGGGGCACACAGACTTGGAAGCACAGATGGAAGCTTTAGGACTACATTATGCCAGTGTGTATTGTTTGCTTGTTGGTTGGGTGATTGGTTGTTATATAGTAGTTTGATTATTTAAGTAATATAACCCAAACTCCTGTACCCAGAAACAGACGAAATACTGCCGACTTAGAAGCATAAACCCTTAGACAACTGAGACAAATCGAGAATTTAGAGACTATGTACCTAGAGTCACCCTAGCACGAGAAACATGAAAGGGTATAGGTGGATAGGAAGTAATGGTCAATAAGATAAGTCATGGTACTAGAAGAATATATATATATATATATATATATATATATATATAGGTATACATATAAAATAAATGCTATTCTTCAACTTTACATGAATAGATCATTGAATTCAGAGTTAAATTCTTGACTTGTAGTTCATGCCAAGGGGAAGGAGTAGATTCAGGAAAAATATGGTTAGAGAAGAGGTGAGAGATGAGCATGTACTAGGTGGTGAGAGTACATCGAAGGGTGGCAGTGACCAAGGAGACTTTAGTAACCCTAGAATTGATAAAAAAGATTTCTTAGAAAGTGAGATTGGAGATTATTCAAGGACTTGGAGGATTCTACAGTCATAGACATTACCACAACTGTCGGTGCTTACTCGGACACGGGTGCAGTCACCAGTGCAACTTGAGCCTCAGATACAGCTACGACCCTAAACTCATCAGATGGATAGGCCTACATATATAGTGTCATGGAGTAGATCAGTCATTTATGACTAGAAGAAGCGAGATTTGTTGAATGAATTCCAGAAGTTGGGACCTAGTACTTTTGAAGGCATGATTGATCCCTTTGTAGTAGAAAGGTGGTTCACCGAAGTGAATCAACATTTGAATGCTATGGGAGTAACTGGACCGAGAAAGGTGACATTAGCAGTGTACCGGTTGGTGGGACTGACATATTATTGGTGGAAGACGATTGAGAATGAATCTGTTATTGATGAATCAAGTTAACATGGGATGATGTTTGAAACCTTAATGTATGATATGTTTCTTTTGACAGAGAGGATAAAACAATTACAATTAGATTTCATAAAATTGAAGCAGACAACAATGACAGTATTGGAATACGAACAAAAAATTTACTGAACTATCGAAGTATATGCCAGAATGGGTCAGTGATGAATAATTGAAGACAGGGAAATTCATAAAGGGTTTGAAGATAGAAATCAAGAAGATTGTCACTCCACTGAGGCTGACAAATTTGAAGAGACAGTAATGAGAGCGCAAAGGATCGAGAATGACTTAGACAGTTCATGTTCTTGTTCTAAGTCATTCTCGATCATTTGCGCTTTCATTGCTGTCTCCTTCAAATTTGTCAGCTTCAGTGGAATGACAATCTTCTTGATTTTTATCTTCAGACCCTCTATAAATTTCCTTGTCTTCAATTGTTCATCTCTAACCCATTCTGGCATATACTTTGACAATTTAGTAAATTTTTTGTTCGTATTCCAATATTATCATTGTTGTCTGCTTCAATTTTATGAAATCTAATTGTAATTGCTTTATCCTCTCTGTTAGTAGAAATGTCGATGACTGCAGAGTCCTCACCACTTGTTCCACAAGTCCTAGAATAATCTCCAATCTCACTTTCTGAGAAATCTCTGTTATCAATTCTGGGGTTACTCTCACCACCCAGTACTAGCTCATCTTTCACCTCTTCTCTGACCATATTTTCCCTAGATCTGCTCTTTCCCTTTGGCATGAACTACAAGTCAAGAATTTAACTCTGAATTCAATGATCTATTCATGTTAAGTTGAAGAATAGCATTTATTTTTTATGTACACCTATATATATATATATATATATATTCTGTTTTCTTCTGGTACCGTGACTTATCTTATTGAACACTACTTCCTATCCACCTATACCCTTTCGCGTTTCTCGTGCTAGGGTGACTCTAGGTACATTGTCTCTAAATTCTCGATTTGTTTCAGTTGTCTAGGGGTTTATGCTTCTAAGTCGGCAACATTTCATTTATTTTTGGGTACAGGAGTTTGGGTTATATTCATTAAATAATCAAACTACGTATAACAACCAATCACCCAACCAACAAGCAAACAATACACGCTGGTATAATGTTTTACTAAAGCTTCCATCTGTGCTTCCAAGTCTGTGTGCCCCATCCCACACTCGCCCTTCCACACAGACTTCCACCTCGAATTGCATTACACCCAAACAATGGTGCAAGTGTCTCAATATCCATGACTATAGATGTCCCATCATGTTTAACCGGATCCTTTAGCTAAACATAGCATGATCGTGCACCCACGGACATGTTCTGAGGCTGACGCAAGACCCACCATACTGTATTGCTCCATCCCATTACAATATAGTGCGTACAAGTTCAGCCAAAGAAATCAATCACTCACCAAACAAGATCCGTCATTCTTCGAATCCAGGATTCTTCCATACCCCCAAATCCTTATGCACCCCATCCTACATAGAGACTAAAAGTATAGGTTCCTCCTAAACTCAGGTCCTGACCAAACAAGTGTGCGTTCAAGCACGTTATTAGTCTCTACCCTATATCTTGAAAACTTTTAATTTATTTATGATCTATTGTATCCCCGATACAGCACTCGGTCTCAACCTAGACCTAGGGTCTCAATACTTCACTTGGCTAGTATATCCTTCAGTTGGATTGCCAAACTTGACTTAATAAAACTTCTTCGTGACATCATCGCCTTGAGTCACACCTGCGATTGTAACTCAAGCACGTTGGTATCACCCTAGTCTTTCCTAGACTTCTAATCACCTAATATTAATTTCTATCTAGTTTAATACAATTATTTCTCGTGACATCATTGATACGATCCGTTTCGGTGAAAATCAGATTCGATGAAATCTCAAATTCAGTGAAAATTGAATCTGGTGAACTCAAGTCTAGCCCAATGTATCATAATACTGAGCTCTGATACCATATTTGTAACACCCCAAATTTTCAACCGGACGTCCTGTCACGTGTTACCTCACGTGTGGATTGTCGCTCGTTGAAAATCAAAATGCTATTTAAATTCTTCTTTGGTCAAAATCCTTTTCTTCAAATTCAAATCCACAAAACTATTCTCAAAGAAATGTATTTGAAACATAATTCTATAGGAAACAACAATCCAAACTAACTTTCATGTGCTTACCGAATTTTCAACGTTAAATGAAAAGAAACTTAAATAGAAAATCATAGATCATAATTTTAAATTACGCAACAGAATGACTTCAAAAATTTTCTTTTAAGACAGTAAATGTTAAACATACAAAATCATTGGAAAACATAAGTCTATGAAATCCAAATCAAAATAAATACACGTAAATTAGTTCAGTAAAATAAATAGAACACCACCTCTATAGTCTCCTATTCGGAACGACCTCCCCAAGAGGTATTCAACCTGAGAGTAAGTCTTCTGACGTAGACTACTATGTGCTATGCTCGAATATTCCTAAAAATAAAATGGGAGTGAGCTCAAAAGCCCAATGGATCATTCCTACACATCACATGCATTATACAACCCAATCCAAAACATTACAAACACTTTCAAACATTTATTTGGTTTTGGTTGTAACCTACGATCGGAAGAGGGTTGAGATGCCTCCAGGTATACCCCGTAATCCAATGCAATCGTAATCCAATGCAATCGTAATCGTAGAGGCCACTGGTACCATCTAAAATTAGTCATGTCGTAGTATCACAATCTAAGAGAGAGTACTTATTGCGACATCGTACCGTCTCCCAAAGACTTCGAGCTGTCGCAGGCAACTCAGGTTGAGAATCCCTATGATTCGCCTTGTAGTTCATCGATCTCAGGCGGTGACATATAGGAGATGCCACCTCAATCCACTTCAGGCTCGAAAATTGCACCGGTATGTGGATCCTTAATAAACCTTTGTCTTATTTTAGTTTTAGAACCAGGTTTAATCACACCAAACATCACACACATATCATTGAAAATAAATCAAATAATGTAGGATATTAAAATAATAAAATGCATGGTCAAATAATGAAATCTAAGTGCATAATTTTCTATAATGCGTTCAATAATTAAATGATCATTCATAACACATCATTCAAAGATACACACAATTTAATTCAATTTCCTAATAAAATTCTTACAACCTAGAGATATTCATATAAATGTTTTGAATTTTAAATCTGTATAATACATATGAGTAAGGAAATCATCCCCACTTGGGTTTCTGAATTTTCTTCTTTTTCCGTTCATCGTCAATGCTCGTTCTCAAGAATGTCGATCTGAAATTTGAAAATGTATTATAATTATTTATAAGTTTCCAATTTCTTCATTTTAATTTAATTACAATAATTTTCCTAACTAAAGTTTCATAATAATTTCATCATTTTTTTAATTAGTAATTTTTTTAACCAATCAGAATTATTTTAGTAATCAGCTTCGTACATTAAAATTTATTAAATAAGTGTTCTTAAATTTCTTAGTTTCTATGATTTAAATAAATTATTCATATTTTTAAATAAAATAATTACGAACAAAATAAGATTTCTATATGTCAAAATTTTAGTCTCTTCCGTATTTGGAAATTTTATTCTTTTTCCTATAAGAGATTTAAGTTTTCAAAGGTTTATTAGTATTATTATTGTCATTATTATTTTTATGTATTTAACTAACTAAATAATTTAATCTTTACACTTCTAAATTTCTCTTAGTATTCCTTTTTCCTATTAGAATAGAAGTGTTCTTAGTTAATTTAGAATTTTATTAAGCCTTTCTTAATTTTTTTAGGTTTTCAATAATATTTATCAATTAAATTCTTAACTCTATATTTAATTTTTAATTCTTAATTTTTAAGTTTTCTAAGAGAATTTTCTATATTATTAACTTTTCTTTTTAGATTTATTACTATTTAAAATTTAAATTAAATTTGTTTTAGTGTTTTAGTTCAAATAGATTTCATTCTAGATTATAAAATTTAAATAATATATAGATAAAGAAATCAATAATTAAATAATCAATTTAATAAATAATAAATAAATAAATATCAGAATTTAACGTCCCACCTTTCAATTTGATACTCCATTTAAAGTTCAATTTTTCCCTGTTAATTTAATCTAATGTTGGCTAAAAATTTATTTTTCTCTTGTTATCTACATATTTATATTTATATTTTTGTTTTTAATTAAAATATTTATTTTATTTTATTTTTATTTTTTTCATAACACTATTATTGATTTTATTTTTGTTTTGTTCTTTTTATTTTTTGTATTTTATAATCTTATCTTTCCAAAAAATAATGTCTTATTTTATATTAACTCGTGACGTGAGGAGCTCGCAAAATTCTGGGGTGTTACAATATAACCTCACTATTTCCTTGACATGCAACTCCCCCAACCTATTGACTTGATCTTTGGATCTGATAGGTAAGAAATATGTTATCTTAGTCAGTTGATCCAACTTGTTAACACAATAGTCAACTTTTCAATTTGTGATAACGTTATCATGAAATCTATGGCGATGTCATCTCACTTCCCTTTAGGCATTGGAAGAGGTTGTGTAGTCTTGAAGGTTAGCAATGCTCAACTTTGACCTACTAAAAAGTGAGGCATCTAGACACAAACTCGACAACATCTTTTTTTTCATGTCTTTTCACCAATGTGACTTCTTAAGATTCTAATACATTAAATTTCGTCCTAGGTGCAAGACATATCTATAGTATTGTGTCTCACTGAGTATGGTTTGATTGATCAAGTCTCTCCTAGGAACATAGATTTGACTTGCATATGATTGCAGATAGGAGTGACTACTTCTTAGGTGCATACTCCCAATTTATACTTCTATATGACGTGATACAGTTGTGTTTCCTCTCTATCCTTTCGGTAAGTCTTTTAACTTAGCACATTGACAACAACATTCACCTTTTCAGCATGGTACTAAAGTTAGAAGTTGTAATCTTTGAGGAATTCCACTCACTGTTTCTATTTGTGGTTCATATTTGCTTGAGTATCGATGTACTTGAAGCTTTTTTGGTTAGTGTACAACTTAAATCTTTCAGTGTATAGAGAGTGTTATCATATCTTTAGAGCAAAGATTATGACTATGAGCTTAGTGTAGAATAGTTTTTCTCGAGAGGTTTAAACTATTTGGAAGCCTAGGGTACTACCTTCCCCTCCTACATAAGTATGACACCTAATCCATTCTTGAGGCATTAGTGTATGAAACAAATCCATGTCTACATGTGGGAGTTGTAAAAATAGGTACAGAGGTCAACCTCTTCTTGAGCTCTTAAAAATATTCTTCACGTCTATCACTCCAATCAAACTCAATACCTTTGAAATCGACCTTATCATTGACTCCACTACCTTGGAGAAATTTTAAATGAATCTCCAACAGTACCATGGCAATCCAAAGAAACGTTGAATCTCCATAACATTACAAGGCTATTTCTACTTGATAATGGCCTCAATATTGGTTGAATCAATGGCTATACCCCATTCTAAAATCATATGGCCCAAAAATTTCCTTGTCCTCATGCAAAACTTACACTTTTTGTATTTGGCATACAACTTATGCCCCCTCAGTGTCTTCAGTACTATGGTTAGGTGTGCCTCATGCTCCCATAGTGTCTTTGAATAAACCAAAGTATCATCCATGAATATAACCACAAATCTATTAAGGTAAGGTTGAAAAGCTCTATTCATTATGTTTGTGAAGGCTGTAAGGGCATCATTAAGTTTGAATGGCATGATAGAGTATTCAAAATGGTTATGTCTAGTATGAAAGGCGATTTTGGAAATGTCGGACTCCATAATCCATAGTTGATGATATTTGGATCAGAGATTAATCTTAAAAAGGTGGGTGGCTCATCTCAACTGATCAAACAAAGCATCAATCTTTGGCAGTGGGTAAGTGATCTTGATGGTAGCTTTGTTCAACTTCCTATAATTAATGTACACCCGCATGGTGTTGTATTTTCTTTTGACAAACAACACTGGGGCTTCCTAAGGTAACTTATTTAGCTTGATGAACCCTTCTCTTTTAACTCATCCAACTTGGCCATCTTATATGGTGGAATAGCTATAGGGCAAGCCCTTGGTAACAATTTAATCTTAAACATGCCTTTTCTTGATAGTGGTTAGCCTAACTATTATCAAGGAACACATCATAAAAGTTTCTCACCACTGTGATGGTGCTCATCCAAGCTAGAGGTGTTAGAAGTATCCTCTTATAGCTAGACCTTGAACTCCTCTTTCTCCTTTATACTGCCCATAAATGCTAATATGACACCTCGCCATATCTGGTATTGATCTCCGTGAATCCTTAGTGATCCTCCTATCAAGATTCATATTGTCACTCTCACCTTGTGTTGAAAAGTTGGGCATAAGAGTATGTGAGCCAATCCATACCCAATATGACATCATACTCATGGAATGGCCCCACACAAAGCTTAATCACTAGGATCTTTCTATTTAATTTAAGATCATAAGCTCAAGCTTGTCTAAGTACTAATAGATTTGGAGACATGTATGGCCTTTTTTGAGGGATTAGTTATCAACTATAGTCTCCTAAGAGGGTCTTCGAAAATGAATGACCCACGAGTACAAAAATTGAACAATATCTTGACCATAAAAGAAATGTACCTTTGATCATTGTGGTTACTTCAGTGCCATCCACCACAAAAATTTGTCTTTGGGTTTACTCATTAGGCAGTCTCTATGGTTATGTTTAGAGGTGCTAATGCTATTGTGGCTACAAGTGGTACTGATTATGCTACTGAGATCTGGTTAGACAATCTTTGGCTTTATGCCTTATTGGTGGCACTGAAAGCATATCCTTGATCTCTTAGAGTGCTCCTTATCTTGATCTTGCTAGGGTTAAGATCTCCCCATGTCCCTACTACTGCTATTGTTTTTGCTAGTGGGAAAGTTAGGGTCTCCACCCTTGTGTCTACATCTACTACTATCGCCAAAGTTGTCCTTGTTCTGCTAGCCTTATAGATGGCCTGTATGATCCACAACTGCTACACTAATAATGTTGTTGAAGCCTTGTTGCCTTGTTTATGATGAAGGGGTGTACTTTCACTATTTATCTATCAACTTAGCTTTATCAATGGCCTACTAATACATAATGACATCTAGAGGGATAATTTCCTTGCAGATCTTTATGCAAAGGCCATCAATAAAATGTGTGGTCTTATTCTCCTTTGTTGCCAAATATTATGTAAACTAGGATAGCTCAATGAATTTGGCCTCATGCTTGGCCATAGTCATTTCTCTTTAAATGAGCCTCATGAACTCATTCTTCATTTATTGCAATATTAGTCCCAAGAAATATTTATTATTGAGCAACTCCTCAAACTTGGCCTACTCCGTATGCTTAGTGTCAATTGTGGGATCTCACTACATAGAGTGCCACAAATACTATGCTATTCCTATAAGAGATATGAGGCCATGAATAGATTCTTGGTTTTTGTGCCCTACAACATGTCTTTCAAGATCTCTCAAAACCATTTGTTGACCTCAAAATGTAGATTTTGGTTCTCTATCTTGGCATCAAACTTGGGCAGTCTTAAACTCTAAAATATTTTCATTCATGACCTAAACTCCTTTTCTATGACAGCTGGAGAAGGTGTGTTGGTAGTTGACTGAGGTGCAGTAGTGGCATGAGTTGTCATTTCTGCCGCCATATAGACCATCATCCGTCAAGTAAATTCGGCCATCAACTCAATGGTCATAACAAAAGGTGGCGGAGGTGGGGTCTCCATCTACTATGGAAGCGGTTGCTCCACACTCTCTGTTGACATGGCCACCTATCAAGTAGGCTTCCCTAGTTGTGCCATCTATTAAACCTCATGCTCATAAGACTGTAACACCCCAAAAGTTTAACCTGCATTAATAATAGAATCACCGTAATTAACCTTGAGATAAACCATGGTTAACATTATCAACCATAGTTAGAAATTGATCAATTTAGCCACAAAGACACACAAATCGAAGATGCTCAAAATGATCAAATTACTCGAAGAGCCTCATGTCAAAATGCTTGAGATGTTAAGGAGATTTGAAAGAAAGCGAAGAAGCCATTACGTCTAATGGTTTGAAATCACATTTTTGCCTCAAAATTATGGTCAATTTAAGGGCCATCCTTGAGCAACCTATATACCAACATTTAGAGGCACTTAGGACATCCAAACCATGCCAAGATTGTACATAAAAACTCATTCATGTGCTCATAATCATTGTCAAACACAACCACTCCATTATAATGACTAATAACCAAAGAAGAGTAATTTCCAACCACCACCATAAATTCTTATCCATCTCCTTCAAGTAATGTAACATGCCCTCATGAGTGGCTGAGCAGTACCATGCACCTATGGAGAGCCACTATAACCCTATCCCCCAATCCTACAAGGCCTACACCCTCTTTGTCTCTAAATTGTATAGGAATGAGTCGTACTTAATTTTTGGCTAAATGAACCTCATGTAAATTTTGTGCAAGTATGAGGAACATTGGAAGGTTTTGTAAGTTGAGAAACTTCATTCTAAGACCTATTATAAGTATTTTTCACCCTTAGTTAAATATTATTAACATTAGTGCAAGAAATAACACACATACACATGCCAAAGCTATGACTATCCACATGTGTTTTTCATCAATTTTAGGTGATGTTTAAGTGGAACATGGATCAATATTGAAACACAACCTATACACTATTGAAAAGTATTAAGAATGAGCTTTTAGACATACTTTGTGTGACCTAAAATGATGCTCTATGGATTAAGAAATATTCCATTGGTTGGTCACTTGAAACACTTTCTAGGTTGAAAAGCCTAAACGATGACCAAAATTTCAACTAAAACATGAATTGATATGTGGAGATCTAGCCCAAACCATTTACACCACTTCAAAGATGGCCAAGTAAGGATCGCAATGCAACAAAAGGCTTACAAATTTAATACCCATAGTCCAAGATCCAAGGTGTTGAAGTTCGGTTCTCAAAACATATTTCTAGGCATGACTGCCAAAATAACAGTAAACTCTAAAGTCAAAGTTGAAACAATGGGGCCAAATGAAGCAAAATGGCTATGACTTCTAGATTCTTTATAAAGTATAGTATAAAATAGCCCCAAGAATCACAAATCAAAGAGCCAAAGCCCACAAAAAGGTTGACTAAGGCTAGGGTATGTAGTGATTGACCAAAAAATGAAGTTTCATTGACAACCATAAATATAAATGAATTTTTAACACACTTTCCTACACAACTTTGACCACCCTTGGGACATTTGACTATAGGCATGATGGGTTGACTTTAACCTAAAAGTAGAATGGAATTAGGGTTTCAATCCATACTTTAAAGAAGGTCAATATTGTAGGTGACTTGTTGAATGGCTGCTAAGTGACACACACAAGACATTAAAACTAAAAACAAAATTTTGGAAAAAAAAGCATATAACGTGGAGAGATGATTATACTTTATACTCATTCCAACTATAATTACATGCATTTCATGCATGATTAAACCTGGGTGAAAATTTAAAATACCCCATTGAAATGTTATTGATGTATATGTTTAAAATGTGGCGTTTGACATGTAAATATGCGTATGAATACTTGAATTGCTAAATGATATATTGCATCATGCATGAGAATGTGACAAACGTAGAGCATGGACATGACATATATCACCTGAGATACCATGAATGTATGAAACAAAATGCTTATAAAACATGACATTCTTATTGTCATGAAAAGGATAATGATGCATGTACATGAACTGAAATGACATATATATTTCCACAAAGCATGAACTAAGCATATGAATTGTATAGAAGAAATGAACTTAAGCATGAAAGATATTGATGTTAGCCTATCTCTTATGTTACATGATCTTGAAATTGTAAAGTATGCCAACACTTGAAATATCATTAAAAAGATAACAACTTACTTTAGGGGATAGTTGGCTTATGAGCTACCATTGGTGCTCAACGCGATAGCTTCTCATGTTAGAGACAAGTATACTATGACATATATGATTGATCATGCCTCGCATATAAACCTAGTCCATTTGAATGACAAATTGGTATATGGACACATAGCCCTCGATACTAGTGATGTTCCTAAGGGGGTCACTTGCCTAGGTGTACGACTACTTAGGGTAGGCCACCCTATTTAAACTAGCTAAAAAAATAATTGAATGTTTCTATCTTCTAATGTACTGAAGTAGTTGAATGTTAATGTGTACATGTACACAACTGATTTACTGCAGAATTGTATGATCTATTAGGCTTATAGAGCTTACTACTTCCATTGTTTAGATGCAGGCAACCAATGACGAGTCAGGGTCTCATTGTCTAAGTGTCTATCTTGTTTTTGTTTTGTTATTCAAATATATTCAATGAACATTGTCACATTGTAACTTTGTGCCCTAGAACAAAGAGCTAACATGTTTGATGGGCCGACCAGATTAGACAACTTTTGGAAATGGCTCACGATTATGTGTAACACCCCAGAAAATATAAAAATTTTTAGATAAAAATTTTTCATAAATTTTGATTATTCCAAACATATAAGAATAAATAAATAAATAATAAACTTTGTTTATTTAGTATGCATAATCCTAAATTTAAGGTGGCTAGGTTTTGAACATAATAACATCCGAACCTCAAATCAAGAGCATTAATAATAAAACAAAATATTTGAGTCATAAGAATGACTCAATAGCCCAATTGGTTAAAACAATGTGTTTGAAGCAAGAGACTCCAAGTTTGAACCTCAATCGATCACTTTTTACTCCACAAATAAATAAATAAACAAATAAATAATATTTGTGTTGAAATAATCATGAGTGATCAACCTAGTAAAAAAAATAATTAAAGAGAATAGTTTTTTAATAATCTTGAATAATAATTATAGATTAACATAATGTATATTACATTAATTATTAAATAATGTACACTACATTGACCTGAGACAAGTGGCACATTTTTTTTATAATAGTTTAATAGAATTAAGTTACACCAAATACCCTTGGATCATTAAATAAAAGTAGGCACCAAAAAAATTGAATTTCAAACTAAAATACATGTTATAATTCAAATTATTCTTGATTATTAGCAACGTAGAAATTTTCTCATTCAATTACACTATAATAGAAAGATTGTAAGGGGAGAATAAAGAGGATAATTGACATTTAAAAAGTTTTTAAAATGAAGAGAATTAAGAAATTAAAGAGACAAGGAAATATCACACATTGGGTAGAAATAAAAAACCATAGCCACCCTCATTCTCTAATCAACTATGTTCCCTTTTTACACACATCAACAGTTAGGATTTCATCAAAATCTCACGCACACACTCTCTCATTTTCACAGCCTAAGAGAAGGGGAGAACTGTGATCACCCTAGGTCTTATAAGGTGTCCACGTCAACATGAATTTTTAAAAAATCAAAATAAATATAAAAATGAGTGAAAACTTATTTTTAATTATCATTGTATGATATTTAATCAAGATAAAATTTATTAGAACATTCGGATAGCTAGAAACGTGCGGGAAAAAGTGTGAAAAAACAAGGCGTCTTGCTGACGACTGCGGTCAGTGACCACGGTCTGTGATGTGAGAAACCTAGAAAAGTGACAAACAAATTGTGGACAGCGGTCATTAAAGGCCGACCGCGGTCAACAGTGAAAAAATTGCAGAAACGAGAACTAGGTCGCATTGGTGACCGCGGTTCGTGAAGTGTCGACCGCGGTCCATAAAGGAATGACCGAAGTCCATAAAGTGAAGACCGAGGTCCATGAAGAGAAATCTGTCCAATGACCGAGGTCCAAAAAGTGAAGACCGCGGTCCGTGTGCGAGTTATATATACATTCCAAGCGCAGATTTTCTCATTTGCACTAAAATTGCTTGGGAATCGGAGAGGAGTGACGGGAGAGCGATTCAAGGTGAGTTTTATGATTTTCTTTGGGTTTTCTTTAAGTTTTGAGCTCATCTAAGAGTATTTGTTAATAGTTTGTGAATCAAA
>JAJIYU010000496.1:0-7500 GCA_030144865.1 Tinospora cordifolia
TGAGAAGGGGAGCCAAGAAGAGGGCTTAGAGAACAAGATGACAATTCAACTCTTGTTTCTTGGGATGAGATGAATTGTGAGCATGGGGGGTGTTTATATAAAGTTCAAAAGAGTGGAGAATGGCAAGTTTGGGGTGTCATCTTGTGGAAAACTTGCCAATTCTTCAAAATTTCATGCCCCCTAAGCATAGGAGATTAGCAAGTAATTTTTTTTTCAAAATTTTTGGGAATTTAGAAACTGATTTTTTGGATTTTTGAAGTATTTAATCGGATTATTTTGGATTTTTCGTTAATTTCTCTGTTTGATTTCGGAGCATTTAATTTGGCACGTTAATAATCCTCGATCGCAGCATCAGATCGTGATCATTGTCTAGGCTCCTGATCGTTAGATATCCTCGATCACAACATTTATCAAGGCGCCTCAATCGTGGACCGTTGGATGAGTCTTGAGCGCAGCACCGTTCATGATCGAGATTAACGAACTTGATGTGGACCGTTGATCAACCTCGAGCGCAGTACTGAATCGCGATCGAGATTAACAAATTCGTTGTGGACCATTGATCAACCTCGAGTGCAGTGTCATTCGCGATGACACTATGGGCACACCATGAAGCTTGATGATTTTTTTCGCATAAATTTCTCCCAACTTACTAACTTGGTCTGTGGATCTAATCGGCAAGAAGTGAGCTACTTTGGTGAGACGATCCACAATCACCCAAACAATATCTTCTCTTTTATGCTTCCTAGGCAAACCATTGAAAAAATCCATGGCAATGTTATCCCACTTTCATTCAGGGATAGGGAGTGGCTGTAACATTCCAAAAGGTTTTCGATGTTTCGCTTTTACTTGTTGACAGGTTAAACACTTGGCAACATGCTTAGCCACATCCCTCTTCATTCTTCTCCAGTAGTAAATCTTTCTAAGGCTCTAGTACATCTTATACCCACTTGGATGCATTGTATACTTCGTCTGATGAGCCTCATCTAGTATGGTTTGCTTACTATGTCCATTCTGAGGTACACAGATCCTCTCTTTAAGCCTTAGGGTATTCCCAGCATCTAACCTAAGGTCAGTATACTTTCTCTCTGTAACTTCTTCTATTACGCTTATGAGCCACTTGTCTTGTTTTTGTTCTTCCCTTATCCGATGTAGTAGATCCAGTTGGCAACAATGGTTTAGAGGTAGGCTTGTTTGTCATTCAAGGTTACACCCAACCTAATGTTTTTGGTTAACTAGTATTTTTGTTTAAGGTTGAAAAGTCATTAGTAGCATCTTGCCTTCGACTTAGTAGACTTGACCACACGGCAGACCTTGGGATTGCTGTTTTAAGTGACTAACACTTTCTTTTTTATTTTTAACATTCAAAATATAGCCACCAAAGCTCTTAAGGAAATTAATTTCATTAATTGGAAAAATTCAGGTACAAAACCTTATTCAAGCCAAAATTCATAAATGTTAGTATATAGCAATTTTTTTTTAAATAAAGGGCTAATCAAGTTCTCCGAATATTGTTATACTAGGGTCTCTAGGGTAGGTTTTGATATTCTTGAGCCTCAACGGCAAACACTCTGGCCTGGTTTTGCCCACGACCCTGATTCTATTCCTAGTTGGCATTCTATTGTTATTGTCTACCCTGAGAACGATCATTCTGACCTCCACCCTGAGTTTTCTAAGGCTAAGGAGCCTAAGCGGGTGCAGTTGGGCAATTTCTTGCTACATGACCCTTCTTCCCATGCATATAGCATAGTCCTTGCTTCCTCACCTGTTCTTTCAATTCATCATTATTTTGCCCATGTTTTTGGGTCTTGGGTGCCTTCCCATCCCTCTTATTCTTTTTCTAGGCCTCTGGGTTCTCTATTTCATTACTAGGCATCTTGTTCTTTCATCTCAACGTTTATTCTAAGTTGAGTTCATGCTCTAGGATCCTATATGTCTTTAAGCTTAGAGTCATAATCACTTCGCAGATCTCGATCTTGAGACCCTAAGTAAACCTATTAGCCTTCATCCTCTCCTCCCAAATTAGTTCTGAAGAGAACTTGGCTAGCTTAGTAAATTTCCTTTCGTATTCAGTTAAGGTGAAATCTCTTTGATTGAGTCTTAAAACGTTTTCGTCTAGCTTTGTTAGGGTAGCCTCTGGGAAGAACTTGTCATAAAAAATTTCCTTGAATTTTTCCCAATTCATCTTCTCAACGTTAGTGTCGAGGTCCATCCTCATCATACGCCACTAACTTTTGGCCAGTCTCTTGAAATGATGTGTGATCATTGCCACCCTTTTCGAACCTGTCAGTATTTGTTTCATCAAATGTTCGTACTGTCATGACTCTAGATTCAATTTCTAGGTTCTCAATCCGTTCAGGCCTAAAAGTTTTTCTTCTAGGTTCTTTACATCGATGGGTACTGGATTTGGTTTCCAAGCAAATAAAAACTAAAACATGCATATCACACAATCATATAATAAAGCTCACATAGCAAGGTTTGAAGCTTCCTCTTAAGCTTTTAGGTTCAAGTGTCCCATACCACTCTACCCATTTGACTTAGGCTTTCACCCAAAACAGAGTCCTACCCAAACAATTTCGTAAATTGCTCGATAACTAAGGTTCCGGAGCCCACTATACTCCACCATCCCATACCAACGAGCATAGAGAAACCCGTTCTGCCAGAGTTACCGATCATTCACCACACATGGTCCATCATTCTCTGAGTCCAGGCTTCCTCTATAACCTCGAATTCCTATGCATCTCATACTACATAGAAACCAAAATATATAGAAGCTTTTCGGTCTCGTGTTCTGATCTAACAATTTTTCTTTTCACCCAAGTTTCAGTCTCTAGCCTATATCCTAAAGTTTTATCCTTTCAATCCACTGTGCCACCCTTGGCTACACCACATTTCTACCTAAGGTCTTCCCTATGGACCTAGGGTTTAATTAGGTTGACTTACAACCTCTGTCTAGTCAAGATACCACATTTAACATCTTTTTCGACTTCTAATCAATTTCTTGCCCTAATTTTTCACCTTCTAATTTTCTTTATATAAAAAGTAAGGGTGTTCTTCAATTCAAAGCACTCATATAAGCTAGTGAGACAACCTCCAGATCGAGCGGCGAGACCAAATTTTGCTTAGCAACCGTGCTTTCTAAGGTGGGATAACCCACCTCCCTTTTAATGTTTAGATTTACTTAGGACAAGGTTTATCCACTATCAGCTCAACTTGTAGTCTTTGTATCCAAACAAAACATTTCATAACATATCTTTCTTTTTTGAAAACACTTTTTAAACAGTTTTCAATTTTCAAAAAATATAAGGTTGGGCATTAAAATTTTAGTTCAACTCAATGTGAAACCCTAATTTGAGTTTCTAATTTTTGTCAAGCAACTAATGTTTTACTTTCCATTTCTAGACTAATCAACACATATTTCGGCTTGATTTTCTATTTTTATCCCAAGGCACCAAAAGCCTAGGCTTTGATACCACCTTTGGTACCAGAGCAAACTTTCTAATTTTGGCATAGCAACTAATGCCTAGCTTTGATATCACCTTTGGTATCAGAGAAAACTTTCTAATTTTGGCCCAGCCACTACTGCCTAGGCTCTGATACTATTTGTAACAACCCAGGCGCACTACGTACCAATATTGTCCCCACCTTAGCCACCACTGACTAAGTATAGGGTTTTGTTCTTGGTAAAACTCAAACTTAAGTCTTCCAAAAGCGTTCGACACTAGTAAGGCTCGCAATTGCACATTTAGCCTAGGCATCGCTCTAGTTTTGGACCGATGTGGGATATTACAATCCATCCCCCTTGGAGCAGTCCTGACCTCAAGACTCACACCTCTGTCACTTAATATAACCTTTGTAACACCCCAACCCCTAAGAAACAGGTTTAAGCTCAAACACAAGGCAAGTTGGGTCCTATGCTACATACACAAGTACATAACTTGTATCTCAATTCCTTTATTCTAACACTTATTGAAATACTCATAAATACACTTCTATTGAGTTTACTTTTCAACAAGATAATACAAGTGAATACTTGTATTCAAGACATTAAAACATACATATTTCAACCACTTTAAAGAATTAGGGCATTTCAAACATCAAGATTGTGTAAATTGTAATTTAGACCAAAGAGTTTTTCAACCCTTCATGTTCTCAACTAAGTGACTAATTAGAGTGAAACATGACATTTCTTTGTCTATTTCATTGGACTTTGGACTTAGGAATTCTAACCCACCAACCAATCACTTAGGTATTATAGGCTTCATTAACTAATCATAAGAAGAGAACACCCATAGTGTTACTCAAACAACTATGATGGTACGTGGTTTGTATCACTATTTTTTCTCATCTTAGATCTTATGTTTCAGAAATAATCATAATATTTCAAGTCATACAATAAACTAGACAATAATTTCAAAATTTAAGAACACATGAAATAACTCGCTCATCATTCAAAATCATGCACCAAAACTTGGAACTCATCCCTAAACATGATACTGCCATGAATGAACATAAAAATAGGCATGATCTTAAACATTTATCAAATCTAAAACATTACAGGAATGGGAGTAGAAACTAAAACTAAACATTTAAGATTTTCAAAAAAATAAATAAATTGAAATAGACATGCTAATAGCTTAAATATGAAAAAGGTTTAAGAAGGCAACTTCCACCTTAGCTTAGACGTTTCCCAAAAATCTATCAGCTTTTCCTCCATATTTTTATCACTTCAAAGCTCCACAAAAGCACTCTCCAATGATCACTACAACTCTAAAACTAGAAGCCTTTCCTTAGGCACAAAATAAGACGTCAAGAAGAGGAGGAAATAGAAGAAGAAGATAACACACTAGTGGTGTTTCACTTGCTCTTGCAATGAATGATTTGTGAACAATGAAAGGGGTATTTTTAGTTTCTCAAGGCCTAAGGGAGACGTCTTGGGGCAGCTTGGGTAGCATGGGTACCCACTCTCATTTGGGCAAGTTTTCAAATACTAAAGGTAGGACATGGTAAGCGTGCATATTTTGGCATGTGTGTATATCTCTTTTGCGGACCCACTAGTGATCTTGCTAGTCTTTGTTTCTAATTCAATTTCAGAAACTGAAATTTTTCTAGAACCCTTCTAAAATGGTTGTGTGACTATGTGAATTAACTAATTTTCTTGAAATTGGTATATTATAAGCTTTTTATAATATACCAAACTATAATTTGCACCCAAAACTTTCTTAAAATCTTCAAAATTAATTCAATTAACTTATTTCATTTAATTTCTTTAAACTTATTTATTTTTAATTATTTGAAAAAATTCTAGGGTATTACAACCTGCCCTCCTTAAATGAATTTCGTCCTTGAAATTCATACACATTCACTTGTGTGTCATTTTGTCAAGCATTTCTAGTAAATAGCTGGGTTTTGACTAAGTTGGTACGCCCAAGGACTTTGAGTCTTCTTGTTGCTTTCTTAGGGTAGCCTGGCGGAAGAACTTGTCATAGAAGATCTCCTTGAGCTCTTCCTAGTTCATCCTTTCAACGTTGGTGTTCATTTCATCAAACATTTGTACTATCATGACTCTAGATTTGGTTTCTTGGTTCTCAATTTTTTCATTGGCCCAAAGGTTTTTCTTCTAGGTTCTTTTCATGCATAGGTACAAGATTTGGTATCAAAGCAAATAAACAATAAAGCATGCATATTACACAATCATGCAATCAAATAGTTCATGCTAGCAACCCAATGTTCCAAGCTTCCACCTAAGCTTTCAAGTTCAAGTGTTTGATATCACTCTACCCCTTTCACTTAGGCTTTCACCCAGAACAAAGCCACACCCAAACAATTTCGCAAATTGCTCGATGACTTAGGTTCTCGAGCCCACTATACTCAACCGTCTCATACCCGCGAGCATAAGAAAACTTGTTTTGTCAGAGTTACCGATCATTCACCACACATAGTCCATCATTCTCCGAGTATAGGCTTCGTCCATACCCCCATATTCCTATGCATCCCATACTACATAGAAACCGAAAGATACAAAAACTTCTTAGTCTCGTGTCCTGATCAAACAATTTTTTATTTTCACACAAGTTTTAGTCTCTAGCCTATACCCTAGAAATTTATGCTTTTGATCTACTTGCCACCCATGGCTACACCATGTTTCTACCTAGGGCCTTTCCTCTGGACCTAGAGTTTAATATGGTTGACTCACAACCTCTGTCTAATCAAGATACCACATTTGGCATCTTTTTTTCGACTTCTATTCACTTTCTTGCCCTAATTTTCCACCTTCTAATTTTTTTTTATAAAAAGTAAGGGTATTCTTCAACTCTGACTACTCATATAAGCTGGTGGGACAACTTCCAAATCGAGTGGTGAAACCGAAATCTACTTACTAACCGCGCTTTCTAAGGCGAGATAACCCACATCCTTTTCGATGTTTAACTTTACTCCGGACAAGGCTTACCTACTATCAGCTCAATTTGTAGTCTTTGTATCCAAATAAAACATTTCAAAACATATCTTTTCTTTTTGAAAACACTTTCTAAAACATTTTTCAATTTTAAAAAATAGAAGGTAGGCACTAAAATTTTAATTCAATTCAATGTCAGGCCCTAATTTGAGTTTCTAATTCTTGTGAAGCAACTAATATTTGAGTTTCTATTTCTTGCCTAATCAAGACATGTTTAGGCTTAACCTTCTATTTTTACCCCAACGCACCTAAAGCGTAGGCTCTGATACCACACTTGTAACGCCCCAACCCCCGAGACTTTCAATTTGGACTTTACTACAAGGCAAATCGGGCTAGTGTTACTTTACAAATACATAACTTAACTTTCTATTTCAATTATTTCATGCCTTAATTGTATTTAGGAGTACATAACTTGAATTTAAGAATTTAATAAGGCAATAATACAAGAAATAAATAAAATACATAACTCAATTAATTGAATAAAATAGTTTGATCTTGAAGAAAAATTATTATAGCAAAAAATTCAAAACTTGGGCAACATACCCTTATATAAAAATTAGAAACTTTCTAAATAAAAAAATTTAATTTAACTAATATTCATGGTCTTTATATAATTCAATTACCTGAAAAATAGAAGGAAGGGGTGAGCACATAGCCTAGTGGATCTTTTTTAAAACCACTAAATTACTAGTTCAACATTAATAACACATTCAAATTCAAACACTTGTAAATCATTAGGCGTTTCAAACAATATTTTTGTTGATAGTTGTAAATTAGATTGAAAGGGTTTCTAAGCCCTTGATGTTCTTTATCAAAATACCTCCCTCGAGTAAAAAGACATTTTTTTGTCAAATTTCATTGGACTTAGGGCCTAACCCATATTCTAAGTATTTTGGGACATCACCCATGTAAACTAATCACGTGTAAAAAACACCCACAGGTGACCCTCATGTTCACTGTGATAGTATGAGGTTCTTAATCTCAACATCTTTCATTAAATCTCATAATCATGAATAATAAAAAAATCATGCTCAAGAAAAATAAAT